>VXAY01006698.1:973969-1025472 GCA_013399855.1 Oxyruncus cristatus
TTTTTACTTTAGCACAAACTGACAAAATGCTGTTATTTTTAGCTTGACTAAAATTTTTTTTCATGACTAGGAGTACTTCACAGTTCCTGGATTAGCATCCAAGCTGTCCTGACTTCATGTTGAGTCCAGGACTTGTGTGCAGACCATCCCTGTTTATCTTGCATTCCCTACATTGAAGTCTCGATTAAAAATAAATATGAATATACCAGAAAATAGCTAAAAAATCAGAGATCCCAAACAAGGGTTGTGTTGTGGAGTACAGCTGCTGACAATCTAGATATATTTCAGGTATGGAGACACTTGGGTTATTCCTGGGGTTCTTACCCAACTTGTGACATATTAAATTTACTAGCTGCAGGTTTCCTGTGTCATTCCTGCTGTTAACTCTGGAAGACAGAAACACTGTAACTGAGGGGTTTTCCCCACTCTATTGGAGTCTCCTAGTCAAAGGAACTAGCATATTGTGAGCCCTTTGGAAAAGTTCAGAGTATCACCTGAAAGAAAACAACAAAACATTTTAGAGATGATAGTAGGGAACAAACAAAAAGTCTTAATTTGACTTTTAGTGTTGATTGCAATTAGAATTTACAGTACTATATTTGATCACAGGTTAAAAGTACATGTTCCAATCTATGATGTGCAAGCCATTGGTGAATGAAATGATTGATTGGTTTTGCACGGAAGATTGACTTTTCTGTATTTCCCACGGTTTGTAGAGGTACTGCTCAACTATTGAGATTTAATTGGGTTCACATATTTGCTTAATGATGAAGTGATTTAGTGACTACTCTTCTACAGAAGAAAATGAAGCATTGTGAGGTTAACACTTCTGGCCATGATAAATAAAGTTACTGAAATCAAGAAAACCCTTGCTATCCTAATGATCAAATAAACATTCACAGGAGATAATAGATTGTATGCAGTTGCGTGTTTTATACGTGTCTGAATATTATGCACAGATAGTTATGATGTTTAAAAGGGCAAGGAAATGAAATATGAATGAAAAAGTCAGTGTCATCACCTCAGAAACCATTTCGGGTATCACCACTAGCATGTGAAGGACCCCGCCTGTGGCCTTTGAAGAGGCAAGAAAAGTCATCAACCTCTGCTTTGCTCTTCAAGATAATGGTGATCAACGAAGCCTTGGACCCCCCCATGCTGTGTTTCATGTTCAGGGGGCTTTTCCACTTTGGAGCCTTCCTAAATAGTTTGACTTGCTAAATGTATTGTCCACAGTCATTTACAGAATAGGCTATGATAATTTTTTTTCTTGTATGCATGTTATTGAGCAAATTCTGTAAACAGTGGAGGAGACAATATTATGCAAGCTGTTCTATTTCTTTTCTGTTGTGTTTTCATTCTTTTCATGAGTAGACTTACTAAATATGTCTTTGTCTTTCTTGTGATGATCAATAGCTTCTTTGTGAATTATTGTGCCTCCATGGAGCAACTTCAGAGTTGATCTACTGCAGTGAAAATGTTAAAGCACAATGTTTTGTACACATCAAAACTATTTAGACCATATGCTGCCTACCTTCACCCAGTAAAATTCTGAAGGCTGAGGTGAAGCAGAGGCTGAAATAGAAATGTGATCATGAGATAAACAGTTATCAGCAATACAATTTGGTCTGGGAGAAGAGTCCTCATGAGTTTTGTTGGGCAAAAGTCACTGGTCCTGAAGTAATTACGCAGCTTCCAAAACCATAGCCCATCATGGGAACAAATGGCAGCAGATGAACTGGTGCCTTCCATCAGTTTTTCCTTCACACTGTGGGATATTCTTTCATCTGACAACAGCTAGAGCTTCCTTGATACCAAAAGCAGGGGACAAAAGGGACAGTAGCAGCTCTACATAAGAAAATAGCCTGTAAATTAAGTCCTCGTTTCTCATGGATCCACAAGAGCCTATTTATTTGTATATTGTTCCTTTGGTCTCTTGTGCTGTTAATGACACAAATTCAAGTGTAATCCTCATTTTGAACATAAAAGCAGCAGCTGGTGCTCTGAGGACCTTGTAATGCATGTCTTGTTAGCCTACAGACCTCTCCATACCTTCCACTCTGAAGCCTTTCAGAGGCTTTTTTACTAGGATATTCCTGCTGCAAGACAAAGGGGAGCAGAACACTTTTCCAACCCCTTTGTATTGTACATGATTACCTCAAAACACATTTAAATATATTACTTTAGGTAAGAGTGGCAGAACCAGTTTCAATGTAGTAGGGTTTTTAAACATCTATTTGTTTTTGCTAATACCAACACAGCAATTTTTTTTTTTTTTTAAATTATGCAGAATTCCAATGCCATGGTTTAGCCCATTCCCCTCGGTATTAGAGTAGAAGATGGTNACCAACACAGCAATTTTTTTTTTTTTTAAATTATGCAGAATTCCAATGCCATGGTTTAGCCCATTCCCCTCGGTATTAGAGTAGAAGATGGTTGATTCCAGGTGAAACCCATGACATTCCCTAAGGAATCAAGACTGAGAATTGTAAAGGAATTTTCAAATGAACTTTTTATTTCATTATCAGAGTAAACTGTTCATGCAGTAATGTTATAGATAACAAAGTGAAAAAATAAGATGTAAAAAAAAAAGCTGTGTTAATCAGGATAGTACTCAAAATCAGAAGAGGCCTCAGCTTAGTTGAGAACTGCAATGTATGTTTTGTTATATAAGCTTATGTCCTAGCTATGTTAGTCCAAATGCATTGAATATGTTTTATTTGTTTAGTTGTAGTCTTGAAGGTTTTGGTCTTTCCAAAGCTGCCTGGAGCCATTCTGCATGCTCTTTTATTGTTTTTCTCACAGTAAAGTAATCCAAATGGTAAAAGTCTTAACATTCTACCTCGTAAGAAATCATCTTTTCAACTGAAATGCCTCAGTTTATAAAACTGCACAGACAACAAGGGAGAAGAAATACTGTATTCCAAATGAGGTGGCAAATAGGCACAAATCTGCATAATTGCTTTCAGAGGCCAAAATTTCAAGTTTTATTAACTTTAATGTAACTGTAGGCTGACAAGAAAAGAGGCACTCATGTTCCCATTGCCTAACAAAGGTAGCAACAGTCTGTGCTGGGAAAGAGGGAATATTACCTCATCTTTTGGTTTCGGCTCACAGTTAGATTGGATTAAGCGTAATATGAAACTGCATCCAGAGGGCATCTACAAGAACTCCTACTGACACAGCAATTGTAGGAAAATAGCTGGCATTATTCACCACTTGCCCAGAGTTGTCTTTTTATAGGTATTCAATTATTCTGGGCTCATACATGTGAGCATTGTGTTCCATCTTTCTCCCCTCTCCCCCCACTGCCCATAACTGCCTGTCATTCTGCTCATTCTCTTGGTTCAGCTGTTCACACTCTGGTTCAGAGCCAGGTTGAAAATTATGGTTAATCAGGATATGATTTGCAAATGGCATGGATATTCTATCCCTCAAGCAGGAAGGTACTAGAGAAGGGAAGTATAGTGCAATAGGTGATAATAAATTCATTTGCCCCATTTGAATCCATTTTCACATGAGCTGCTAATCATAAGGGTCGGTTACCTTCAGAAAAAGTATGAAATTGAATTTTCAGCCTTATATCACACCCTATTTTTAATAGCTTCTCTTTCCCTTGTTTAAAAACCTTTCTCCAAAATTTCAATTTTACCCTTATGATGGTCATTAATCTATTTTTTTTTTTTTGCAATACTTTTCTGCAGTTTATCTCCTCTTCTAAATTGACGGAAACCTCCTAAACATGTTAAGTGCATTAAACAGATCTTTCTTTTTCTGAATGGGCTATATGCAAAGGAAGAGGCTATAAACAAAGGAACAGCACTATCAAAATCACTTTCAGATGTTTTTTGATTTTTTGAAGAATTTAAGCTTTATAATAGCTTCATTACATAGTTTCTGTTTAACTGTGTTGTCAGAACTCACTCTGAATTTGGAAATCTTCATTGCTCACTCGTGTATTGCACCTGCCTTAGCACTTTGAGCATAGGCTGGCACAACACATTTCTCCAGGTTTCCTCTCTTTCAAGCTCAGTTATTTAGAGATTCAGTGTAAGGCAAGATAATACTCTTCCATGATATTCAGGTTTGATTTTTTTAAACTTGTGCACTTCCCGATTTCAGGAGGGGCAATATCTATTGTTACTTTGTTATTAAAAAAGCAGAATTAGTCTGGAACTGGAAAGCAACGTATCTTATTCAAATAGCATTCCAACCATCTTACCCTGGGCCTCATCCACGTCTCTGCAGCTCTGCTGAGGGATGTCCACGTGAGCACTTAGCAGTGGTCAGAAGGGACATGCCCATGTCTGTGCCCTTTGGGAGCTCATCACTCCTGCTATGGGGATGGTGTAGCAAGTCCCAACCCGTATCCCACTGCTAGCCCCAGAAAGGCTGGGTTTCTTGCTTGTATCACTGAAATTTTGAGGAGGAGGTGTCCCATTTGTACCCCTGAGATTTTCAGCAGTGGCTGTGCTGGGGTATAGCAGGCAGGTGCAGTGGGACAGGCTGCACTAGGCACCTTTGCAGAATTGCAATAGGGAACTTGGATCACTCTCATCTGCAGCTCTCCTAGGGACCATCCTGCCTGCAAAAACAGCGGAGAGGAATGGAGGTTCAGGGTTTCCTTCCAACAACCACAAAGAGTGTCCAGGGCATGAGGCTGTATGGATAACCAGGGTGTTTGGTCTTGAGGATACTGCAGAATAAATAACTGCTGTAAGTCCAATGGCAGCTTTTTGCTGCCCTACAATTCAGGGACTCACCCCAGAGGAGGAGCCATCAACTGCTGCCCACATCATAAATCACAATTGTGTGTGCACTGATCACAGCTGTTACTGTAGGACAGAGGTTTAGATTTCAACACTGCAAAGGGAAGCAAACAAGCAGAATGTGAATTGATGAAAACCGTGTGCAGTGGTGAGCTGACACCACCAGGCTTACTGTCAGAATGCTTGTCTGTCTTACGGAAAAGTTGTGGTTTCCAAGGCCATTCTCAAGGAGTCCTTCAGCATTGTTTTCATGGGTCTAAATAGAACATGCTTTTGCTGTTAACAGCTTAGTGGCAGAAAAGTATTCCTTATTCTCAACAAGATTATTTCTTTAGGAATTTTAAGGGTATTTTAGGAATAAATAATTTTCATATGTAATAATTCTGATTCATAGGGTTTCAGTCTGAATTAGTTTTAGCCCAATTTCATTATGTATTACAGAAAATACACAAAACATTCATAAATATTTGCATTTCTCCAACACTTTAAATCTGAGTTTATGATATAATTTACAAATGTTATAATATATTCCTTAACTCTACCTCTGTAAGTTAGGTAAGAATACCATGGTTTTTCTTTTAATTAAAAGGAGACATTTAAACTCAAATTTGCAAAAGCACCTACTGAATTTGTGATAATCTGACATCTAGAGTGCCAGTCAGAGCAGCATTAGCAGTAGTCAGTAAACACTGGTGAAATTTAGCATCTTTATGAATTTGAGTTACTCAGAATGAATGGACATTTCAAAAAACCATTGATTTTCTATTCCTGCAGATGTGAGGTCATAAGGTGTCATCACTAAAGAAAAAAAAAAAAGAACTAGAAAATTTTAGAAATATTGGAAGAACACCTCAATCAATAAAAACAATCACAAAAAAGCCTGTGTCATTTGACTAATTCAGAGTGGAAGTAACAAAGTATAAACTCCTGTTTCGTGTTTGGAGTTCATTTGGAATAACTGAAGATGAGCAAACTAGGAAAACAAATGGGAATCTATTAGAATCATTACAAGAAATATCCTAATATTAATCTGATACTTTATTACAAGAGAAAAGGAATAGTATCTATAACTGTAACTTTGTTTTTTATGTGTATTTTTATTACTTTTGCTTGTTTTCAAATTGAAATATATATTTCTATTATGAACTGAGCACATACATATGAGGAACAATGGAGAATTTCACAAACAAAAATTTTAAAAAATGTATCTGTGTTTCAGGTAGAAGTTATGTCTCTGTCAGACATTTTGCATTGAATTAAAAATCATTAAAAATACACGAAGGAATAAAAAAAAAAAAGGCAGAAGAAAAGCAAGAGAGATCAGAAAATGCGGGGTTTGTCAGCCAGATATAGAATGGCTCTAATGGCTGTTTCTATGGCAACTAAAAATGAATGGCTTTGAAACTAAACTTGGTTGCTTTTTTTTTTTTTTTTTTAGCAGTGACAGTAATGTTCCTGTCTACTGGCACACACTCCAAATAATATTCTCTGCCTCAAACTTGAACATGTAAAGGTTCAGTATCACCATCACGTAATTTCACACAGATTAACTGCAACAACTTTTAATTACAGGGATTGGGTCCCTGATAGAGTCTCAGCTGCTCTGCCCTGAGCAGTAAACCAGAGCCCTCATCCATGTGTTTTCTGATCTAAAGCCCACCAACTCTCACCCATCTTTTACATATGCCAAAACCAACTCAGCAGCTTTTAACTCCTTGGAATTACATACTCTTTCATTAAGAGAAGTTTATTACACATCACTGCTCTGAGATTTGCAGTGTCCTTCCAAGGCCAGTTGAAGTCCTCCAAGCACTTCGAGTGGAGACTGCCACTGGAGGAAGGGGAGCTTTGCTTCTGAAACCCCTCCTTCTTCTGCCTGAACCTCCCTTCTGGGCATTGGTAGGTTCATGATACTGTTCAATCCAGAATGTCCCTGACTGGGCAGGATGGGTAAGACTTTGTTAATTCTGGGTCCCTCTGTCCTACACAGTCTCTACTGCCCTTCCTGCCCATGTTCTCACAGTGCATGCAACACTTTCTCTCTATTTCATGCAACAAAAAACCTCTCCTGGTAAGATACAATGTGGCCACGCCATTCTCTCAGACTCTTTAAACTGAGAAAAAGCAGACAGAAGAGTAACTATGACTTGGGGCCACAATGGTACTACAAGTGAACTGCGTAAGACCAAGGGCCGGGTGTTTTGTGGAGAGGAAGAAGCCATTCTCCAGAGGTGACTGGCTGCAAAGAAAGTAGCTCCAAGTCCCTCTGCGCTGCTTGGCACTCTCTTAATCAGCAATAAAGTCCTAACTTGTGTAAACTGTGATGAATTGGGTCAAAGCAGTAATCTGGCTAGAAATGACCATGGTAAAAAGAATCAAGCTGACATGAGGCTGTAGGAGCCTTTGTGTGAGCAGATGGGAGTGGTGGAACTGCATGTACAAGGGTTGGGGAAGGGCAGGGTGACCTCTTTCAGCGGTAATTCTGGTTTATGCCAGTTCCAAACAACTGTGAAAATAAGGCTTTGATTAGCACCTTAGCTTGTCTTCTATTTTGTTAAAGTTTTGTTGGGTTTTTTCCCCCCAGAAGTTCTGGTGCTATGTCTAGTGAAAAATAGATTTATCTTTTTTTCCCCCAGCTATATGTACTATAAATGTGTTGAACAAAGGACTTGCAAAGGGGAGTGCCTTCAAGCAGTAACGCATTTTCACACCACCTTACTAAAATGCCCAGTGTCAAACTCAACTGGCTGATAGGGAATTAAATCCTTAGGAAGCCCCATCTGGGACATAACTGACTTGCACCAGTCTTTACATGAGATGACCTCTCAGTGGACTACAATATCCTGTGTTTAGTTAAGGTTTGTTTTCCATTCCCCAATAAAACTTCCAGTGTGGGAATTATTTACAATACAAGCAAGAAGGAGTGGGGCATACAATGCAGTTCACTGGAATGAGGGAATTAACCAGCTCTAAATCTCCACTGCCTTTGCAGTGCAACTGTAAGCTGCAAAAAGGTCTGAGGAATCAGCAGAAAGGATAGGATGGTTTGAAAAGTAGGTAGCAAAAAGAAGAGAGCTCTGTCAGTCTAAGACACAAAGCAGTATAGTATTGTATTTAATTAGATGTTCAGTGACCCAAGCAGGTGCATTTTAGATGTGAATCCCCCTGACTTGGGAAGCAAAGGTTATGAGGAAAATCTGCATGTTCAGTAAATTAGTGGATGTGGTCTGGAATGTGAACAGAAATTCTAGACTACAAAAGCTCACTCACTTTTCAGGATGATAGTTTCTTTCTTTGCACTTGGAAAATTAAAGCCTAACACAGAAATAGTGCTAGCACTTTTTACTTCATAGTGGTATGTAATGTAGTTACGCTTTTGTGTCAGACAGTCTCTGGAGCACAATTACTTCTGGTTTAACAAACATGTAGAAAAATGAGATGATTGCATATCATTAACTACTCAGCAAGGCTGTCCAGACTGCAGCAACACAATGAACATGTGGGCTGCAAAATTGTGAGCTGTGTGTCGACTGTCCCTGTCCTAGGAGCTGGTTATGCCCCAGTTGTGATATCAACATTCCAGAAAGATCTTCAAAGGCTACTCTATATCTGTCTGTACCTTGCTTAAATTGGGGGAACTATCTCTTACTAAGAGATAGTCCCTTCAGCATGTTTCAGTTATCTACAGAAAGACAAGGTTTTCATGCCCAGTTCTGTCTTTGAGATTGCAATGTTAATGTCCTGTGATATTTTATGTGTGCTCATTGTACTGGGGCATTGGGATCTCCATGTTTGGAAACCTACGGCTTTGCATCCCTGCTCTAGCAGATGGGCACAAAATTCAACTCTGTGGCACCTCTTGGAGAGGGAACATGCCAAAACTGGCATGTACCAGAAAACCCAATAGCAGGAAAACTTCCTTCCAATTTCAGTATCTAAAGACAGGCTTTTTTAGCTATCCTGAGCTCCGAAGCAAGAGTTATACACCCTCAAAAATTCTTCATTGTGGTTTGTAGGTCTGTCTGGTTTCTTAAACTATATTCTAACTTTGCTTTTTTAACTCTGAATGTCACTTCATTTACATTAATATCTGATACAATTTTGAGTGCTTTTAAACTCATAGTTTGATTTTATTACAGTTACGGTGGAATATAATTGCACCTCTCAGAAAAGGGAAATTTTATAATAGATCTGGACTCTCTGTGGCTGTTACTACAGTAGATGGCACTGTAACTTAAGTGAAATGAGCAAGTCAGCTGAACTGGGGATCTAACAAACCTCTAAATAAGATCCTTTGTGCATTTTTAAAGAACATTCCAACAAAGTAAGTAAGGATCAGGCTTTTGGCATGCATCTGTGTTATGGCCAAATTCCAGTTTTAGATTTTTCAGGTCAAATGGTTTCCTTAGGAAAACTCTGAATCATTTATTTACATAATAGTTTTTCCATCTGCTTGCATTTCTCCACTCAGAGAGGGGTTTTTTTGTAACTTTTAATATTTCACCTGAAAACACATACATCTTATTTTCTTTATTGATTTCTGTTACAATCTTTGGATTGCTATCAGCAACATACAACATAATAATCTAAACGTGCTATCTTGTTATTACTAACTGAAACAATCATGTCTTGCTATAAGCTTGGAGTATCCTATCCTGGAAAGATACTGCCCATACTTGGTATTTGCACATTAATATGACCTCTCTGAGCTAAAATTGTATATCTGACTCTGTATCTCTAACATTAGAGCACCCCAAAATGATTTACTGATTGTGGTCTCATAATATCCCAGGAGGCAGGATAGCAATGTTATTCATATTTCCAAATAGAAAATCAAAGAACAGAGAGACCAAGTAACTTCATCTCAATCACATAAGGACTATGTTAGAATGAAGGCTTGCATTATATATGGAATATATTTTTATCTCAGGTATACATAGAGCACATTTTTGTTCTCTGTATCCCATTTGAAGTAAATAGTTCACATTCCTCTACGCTGGCATTTAGGTTATTCTGATGTTTTGCAGAATGAAGGCTTGGTCTGAAGTGAGTCTTGCTGTGAAGCCATATATACTTTGGAAAAGGCCCTAAAAACTGGATATTTGAAATAAAGATGGTTACTTTAGACAAACCTAAGGCCTTTGTAGCTGTTACCAAGCCTCTTTCCTGTTACTAAACTTCTTTACGGTATATTGAGAAAAATCACAGAGCTGTAAATAAATCAATTTTCTGGCCTGATAATGCATTTAAAAGACAAGTTGAATCTCTCCAAGAAGCAGAGAAAGAAGTAACTCCACAAGAAAGCATGAGAGATGTAAACTCTCCTATGATGTATCATTTTATTGTCCAGTTATACTGAAATGCAGCTGTGGCACTACTGCATTCCATCAGGGTCATCACTTTCTTCAAGATAATTTTGGATATGTATGGACTTCTGTTTCTTCAGTAACACACAGGCAAGATAAAACCAGATCTTGAGGTGTAAGGTTTGGGTTTTTTAGTGTTTAAGAAGAAAAGTGCAGAAAGGGCTCTGGTATTTTTCATTATATTTCATTGACAACTGTATGTCTTTATGCATCAGTCCAATTATGCTGCTGATAGTACTTCCTCTAATGCAAAGACACATTTTTCTAGTATAAAAAAAAAAGAATTTCAAGACAACAGCAGCTGAATCTGAAAGTCAAGGAGAATAAGATATTGCTGCCTTAGAAGTACTATTAATTTGGTAAAGAGCTCACAAAGCCTTTCCAAACACTAAATCTTCTGTGATTCAAGTTTGCACTAGGGTACACTGGATTGTCAGAATAAAAGCAGATGCAAACAAGGAAATCCTCAGAACTGTTGCTCGTAATGTATTTTTATTCATAAGACTGATTTTCTTTTCTTACCTTGACACATAAACAATCATACAGGAAACCTCAAGTGAGCAACTATTCAAGACATAATTTGATAATTTGACACAATGAACAACTGGACCTGGGTAAGACAAGCATGTGAAACAGTAAAAGAGTGAACTTAAATAAGTAAGTGCAAACTGCAAGCATGTTTTTTTTTTTCCAAAAAGAGCAATTACCGAGGACTATTTTAAAATAAAAAATTACGATACAAATATGTTCTTATAATAGTGGTTATATTATTTTTATAGGCAGAATTATTCTTTTCATCTGCCCATAACAGATTTGTAAATTAAAATGAGCTTGTCATGTATGTATTCAATCTACTGTTAGATTCTACTTTGCCAGAACTTTATTTCTTTATTTTCCTTTATTTCTTCCACACGTGCTGTGAAGCTATGAAAAAACTTGAAAAAAATCATTCATTACCAACTCCATATCAGTAGGCAGTGCAATTCTCTGCTTTTGACCCCTTGAAGATTCTGGGATGACTGAGATGAATAACTTTACTTATGGGAATGTTTATTTTAAAATGCTTATATCATTTTTTTAAACACATTATTTGCACGTATTCTTTTTAACCCCTCAAAACTTGCATTGCTGTTTATTTCCTAAAAAAGTAAACTCATCAAGACACTGCCTATCCCTGATCTTTACTTGCTTCTTCAGCTTTCTCATCATCTGGGGCTGGAAAAAATTTGTCCCTTATGCCTCTTTTGCAGGAATGCAACACCTATGCAAAACTGGTATTAAATTGAAGCCTTATGACTTAAAATATTCTCTAAAAGCTGAATTTGTATTGAGCTGCTATACACCCTGACTCAGTTTTATCCTGATGATAGGTGAAGCTTTCTACCTATATGATCAGGAAAATGTGTCCCATAGATCAGAATGAAAATTGTTATACTTCCAATTATGGAGAGCAAATACATTTTTGCATACAGTCAAAGATGTGTCTTAATCAAGAATTACTTTTTTTGTAAAGTAAAAGAAATTCTAAGTGTTTTATATTGCACTTAGTGCACTTACCATAAACAGTAAATTTATAACAATTCTTTGATTTCACATACTACCTGACACGTGACCATATTGACCATGACTGACTTGGGAGTTACTGGCATTTTTTGTTAATTTTTCCTACATTTTTAAGGGAAATTCAATATTTAAGTGTGTGCAGTAGCTGACTGTTTTCTTGTAGGCATGTTGATATTGCACCTGTTACCATGAATTTAATAGCCATAAGCGAAATAAAGCACATTCACTTAACAGAAAAGGTTCAGAAATTAAAAGAAACAGAGGGAAGACTTCAGTGTGACACTTTCATTTGAAGACAGCAGTAATGGGCAATCATGTGGTTTCTTACATCTGTAATTCTTGGTGGTGTGCCAAAGCTATCAGAGTTGTCAACTGTTTTTTTCTTCCCCAACTTCAAAAGCATCTCCCAGTTCCTCAGCAAATGCTTTAGCCTTAATTGAAACCAACTCACTGCTTGTATTTTCTGAGAGGAGGAAAAATGTCAAAATATTTATCTTAGAAACAAAATATTGGACCAACCGTGCCCTGTACATAAGTTGTTGGGACAACAGGAAACTTGGCTGGAAAAGGGTGGTGATTATGTAAAAAAGACATATGACTTACACAGTTCTCCGCACTGGAGTCAAGTACACAAGTAAATGAACAATTTTTCTGGTTCTATCTTACACTGTGTCATTTTACCGCTTATGGTGATGAACATGGGAAGGATATCAGAGAGAAATATTCTGAAGAAACAGTAGACCTTTTTGTTTAGTTTCAGATATTTTAGGTAATGCTTTTCTGGCTTAAAAGAACAGGTGTGAGTTTTTAATTATTAGTTGGATCTCAGAATAGTCTAAGCATCAGATAAACAGATGGAGAATATCAAAAAATCCCTAGAAACTATTATAATTGTTCTGATGATTTAGCAGAAGCTTTTGAAATTTGTACAAACCTCAGGAAGCAAAAGAGCTTCTCGGTGAGATGACAGACACAAATGGTTGATTAAATCTCACAGATGAATAGAAGGGCCACTTTTGCAGGAGGTAGGTATTTGCTCTTACACTTACAGCAGTCTTTGAGTATCTTAAATGAGCTTTTGTTGTATTCGTGCTCACAAGGGGAATACTTAATGTGGATGATCTCTCTAATCAGTGTGTAATCTGAAAGATTATTTTTTCTGGGAAGGTCACTGCAAAAGCTTGAGAGAGAGAGGATGAAAAGGGTGTGAGCTCCGAGTAGCTGTAAATCAAAGTGGTAGAAAAATCCTGTCCTTGTAGGGTGGTGGGAAGGAACAAAAGAAGGAATATTAACCTGAGAACAATGGGGAATACAGCAAATATGTTACAATAGGCATGGAATGATTTTGTAAGGGAATCAGTGGGAGTTATATGCTCTCTGTGTCTATAGCTGGCAACAGAGACTCTCAGAACAGAAACAAACACTTTTGAGGAAAGATATCACCAGATATGTTTCATCCTTCTTGCATTCATAATTCTTTTGTCTGTTCTTAGTTACCTCTGGTCTATACCCTCTACTTTTACCCTTCTGTATGTGAACAGGTACATTCCTACTCTAAAAGCATCCTTAGTCCTATATAGTGTAATTATGCTAACTGGAAAGACTGAAATGTTTTCCCTATGCATTTCAGGCTGGGGCGGGGGAAGATAATTTCATGTGTATTCTTAAATATAACTTGTAAAAATGTTTACACTGTCTGCATTGTTAGTTGAAATAGTTAAAATTATCACAAACACTGTCACTTAAAGGAAAGCAAGGATAGTGTATTGATTTCATTGGTTTACACAATCAGGACTTACAATGTAGCAGTGTGTAAGTTATCTGATATTTTTCCCCAAAGCCACTGAAAAACTAATATTTTATATCTCTTTATCTATCCACTACATGGTCTTAGAAACACAGGATTACACAGTAACTGAAACACACCACATGGTGTATGCCAGTGGGCCAATATTTTTCTTCAGGAAAATGTACAGCTCTGAAACATACAAGGCTTCATGTCAATATTTCAAAATGTTCATACCAGAATTCCTGAATTATGTTTTTAAACTGTGCTGTAAGTGTACAAGTACATATACTTGTGGAAGGCTGAAAAGAAGGCAGAGGACTGCTGATTAAACAGAGTTCCTCAAAAATACCCCGCTGGCTAACATCCGAACCAGGTTAATGTCTAAAAATGGCTATAGTTTGTATTCAGGTAAGTATTTTATAATATGTATGGATGATACGTATTTTATGATATGTAATACAAGAAAAAGCTGTGGCTTCAGCCAGCTTCTCATGAAAGGAAGTTCTGATTACAAAGCTGTCACAGCAGTCTAATGCTAATCTTTATACTTAATGGAAATTTCAAGGAGAGGAGAACACTGAACAGTTCTCACCCTCTGGAGCTGGGAAGTGATGTGAATCGCAACCCCTCAAAACCCCAGAGATAGAACGTAATGATTCATGAGATTAGTTTAAAAATAGGAGGGTTAAAAATAGTAAAAGTTCTTTTTGTTGGTATGCTAGTTTAAATCCATATAGTTAACATTTTCTGACTACACAGACCTGAAATCTATTGAAAAATCCAACTACTTTAGAAGTATATAAATAGCAACTGAGGCCATTGTATAACCCAGTGAAACTATGAACTTGGCTTTATAATGATGAACAAGGCTTTGACACTGCAAAAGGACCCTGGTAAGAATCAGACTCAGGAGTTTTAGTCCACCCAGATCAATCTGTGCTACAGGAGGATGATAATTAAACCCACAAAACCTAAGGCATAAGTTTCTGCTTTTTATTAACAGCAATCTCAACTCAAGAGAGAATAAAGCTGGTACTTTCTTCTGAAGCACTGGATTCCTGATCCTGCTCTACAGATCATCCCTCTTTCCTAAGTCATGTAAGGGGGCAAGCATGAGAAGACAGATGGGTCTGACATTGACTGTTTTCTCCATGTTACCCTGCTCACCCTGAGAGCTTGCCTGACATCAGTGCTATGTGCTACAACTCTACTGTGTCCTTGAAATGCCCTTTGCACTGTGCCTTGGTGGGATTACTGGAAAACAGTCCTACATCTGTTTTCCTGAGTGCCTCTCTGCGTTCCAGAAACCATCTCAGTTACAGAGTCTTTAGAACTCTTCCAAAATACTTTTTTTTTTTTTTGTCAGGGTGTGAAGGTTCTGGGTGCCAGAGAAAATCTGTGACAAAGCAAGTCCTTAAATCCTCCTTCAGATATCATTTAAATTTGACTGATTTAAAACTCCCACTGACTTCACAAAGTCATTTGAGATTTGGCCCTAGCACATTAGCACGTTGCAATCAGCTATGAAAGCAGCAACAGAACTGAATCCCATAGAGTAACATCAGAGTAACATACATTATTTCCATCCAAGTAAAAAGATCTTCTGTGATTTCCTTTTCTGGCCAAATCTAAGGCTAAACACATTACTCATCTGTGCAAAAGTAGTCTGTTTGTTTTTTAAGGGAAACTCACTAGAAAAACAGGAAATCAGAAAATATAAAACTAGATTGCTCTGCTCTGTCAATTTGTCAAAGCCACAAAATATGTTTTTCATTAGCTTTCAAGTATGACATGAAATGGTTAGTTCATCTGTCTACCCACCCACCCATCCATCCATGCACCTTATTTTTTTGAGCGGAGCAAAAGTTCAGCCCAGTTTTCAGCCATATTTCTTAGAATCTTTTGTTTATAGAAAGCAACTGACACCAACATTTTGATTATGTTTTCCTCTTACTGATAAGATTATCCTCGTGAATGGGGAGTAAAACAGAGTCAAGAACCTCATGCCTAAAAGTGCATGTCTGTTGGTGCCAGTCACAGTGGTTCAGTCAGAGGCACAATCCTTCCTAAATGCCTCCCTAAGGGCAGCTGAGAGCAAAGGAAAGTCATCGGAAAAATCCCATCAATTTCCAAATGCATAGCATTGCTCCCTAAAACCAGCATTCAACATTTCCACACCCCTTAACTTGCATTCCCTCACCAGACCTCCATAAAATAACAAATTGCTATAGCTCTTTATCTGCTGACTCTGTTTTCAGAACTGAATGAACTGAATGAACTGTCCAGGTAACCGAAGAATTTTGATAGATTCTTAAAGAGGTTTTAAAGGTATGTATACCACAGTTAAACCTCGGAAACTGTGGAAACTTGGCAGCCTGTGCTGAAAACGCAACTTCAAAAATTTAACATAGCTGTTTAATGGTATAAACTCCAAAATTGTATAGATGCGGGAAATGCTCATCACTGAGTCTCAATACACACAAACACTCCAATTTTTAACCATTAATTTTACTAGAAATATGTGGGGGTATTTCACTTCCTTCTATATTCACTCTGCTTGTAATGACTATAAATGAGAAATCAGAAAGTCCCATTTATCTGTAAATATATTAATCCTGCATATAGACCTAGGCAACTGTAGTTCAAGTTTTCCTTTTAATTTACTTGACTTTTGAAAAATACTAAACCTTGTTAAAGTATAAAAATGTTACTGATCATGTCATTTTAACAGCACCTAAATAGACAAGCAGATGTATTTAGGCTAATTTTGATATGACTCAAACACACTCAAACACAAATTTTAAAGAAACTACAATTTTTAAAGAAAAGTAATTATATCCATGTGCTGCATTTGTCCAAGTGCATACCTTGTCCTGTACTGAACTTGGTCAGATAGCTTTTGCTGGTGATAGAGGTCTCTGTATCTGTTATCTGATCCAGTAATCTTTGGATGTTGTAATTTTCAGGGATTAAATAATAAAAATCTTCTGTGAAATTGAGACTTTGTCAGGCAATTAAATGGCCAATGCTAAATTAATAGTCAAATGGTTTATCAGTTTAAGGAAATTATTTCCACCAGTCCTTGTTTTCTTCCTGCACTCCCTCCAAAGTCCGTATTTTATGACAGAAAGGTGGAATTGCAACACCAATATGTATGGATGATGGGATAAAACACAAGTCTTTGCATACTTCATTGGATTCCCCAATCCACAAAACCACAAATTCAGTCTTGTGGATTTGTGTTCACAACAGACAAAGAAGAAAAAAGAATTACAGCTAATGTGCACATCAGGTATTTGCTGCTGGCAGTCCTTATAAAAGGAAGTAAATTCTGGGAACACTGAATATGTGTTTAAACAAATTTCTTGAACACTCAATAGACAATACGGGTATGAAATTGTCGTGGATTTACCAGCCCCCATCCCGGGGTTGGAAAATAGTTAATTCCAGGTAGATTTCCAGAGCAAAGCCTATCAGAAGTTTTAGTAACGCCTCTGCGGATGACATATTTAAGAAAATAGAAAAGATGCCTGTTACACAGAAGAAATTCCACTCCGGAGGAGAGCAGAGGAGAACAAGAGATAGCAATGGAGCCTCCAAGGTCAGTGTAGCAAAAGTGGGGAGGAGAGACCCAGGGGGGCCCCCTCTCCCCCTCCAGCAGGGGAAAAGACTTAAAAACTAAAACCACTGCCACCTGTGGAATATTATTTGGAGTGAGGAGACCATCCTGCAGCTCATGAAGGAGCTTGTGCCAGAGCAGAGAGACTCTCTTGCAGCTCATAAGGGAGCCTGTGCCGGAGCAGAGGAGTGCACGGAGGAAGCTGTAACCCCGTGGGAGGCCTAAGATGAAACAGAGTCTTGCTGGAGACCTGTGGCCCTTGGAGAGAGAAACCTACACTGGAGCAAGTGTCCTGGATAGGACTTGTGATCCCAGTGAGGGATTTATGCTGGTGTAATTCATTTGTGGCCCTAAGGAACAGCAGAGGATGGAAGAACTGCTATCTGAGAGTAGAGTCATGTTGGAGAAGCTCATCCAAGGCTGTCTCCCGTGAGAAGGGACCCCACAAGAAACAGGGGATGGACTCGATGCCATTATCCCCTGTAACAGTGGTGAAGACCCTGGTGCAGCAAGTTGTCCCCTTGCAGTCCATGGAGGACCTCACAGGGCCCGAGTACCCCCCAGCCTCCGGTCCTGGCCCGGCAGGGAGGAGCAGGGACAGTCCTGAGGTCGACGTGCAGCAGAGAGAGAGAGAGATTTCCAACTGCGGCCGATTGGAGCTGTTGCCCTGGAGATAATAGAACAAAACTTTCAAGTGCTGCAAATTTGATTTAGAGAAGAGACTTTTCTCCTCCTGGACTGATACAGGAGGGAGGGATAACTTTTTAAATACATAAAATTTTCTTCATAAGAAAACTGAGTTAAAATTGTTGTATATATTATTCTTTAGTTTTTATCCTACCAGTAATAAATTTAATATTATTTAATATTATTTCAAGTCTCTTTTGTCTGTATAAAACTTCTCTCATAGCAATTGTGTAAAAGGTTTAAAAAAAAATAGTCCAGAGTAAACCCACGACAGAAGTCACTGAAATAATGTATTAGCAATTTTTCCCCTATAAAAGTTGATTTTAAAAAAGGCAGAATCTATAATGAATTTCAGACTTTGATGCAGATCACATAGTGGCAGCACAGCTATGATTTTGCAATTAGTTGAAGCCAGAAACAGTCATGACAGCAAAGAGTACGTGTACTTTTTGTCAAAGTAACCTCATTTTTGCCCAGATGACCTACAAATGTAGCTGGGTATAGGCTTGGCCGTGTGTGAGGAGCAAACTACATTTTAATGTATTATCTAAGTAGTATTTAAATCATTGTGCCACATTTCTTACTGGCATGTCCAACCCCACAGGCCAATAAGCATATGTTCTAGCCATGTACTTGCTATTATTAGTATTGCTTATTTCTGAATAACAGTTTAAAAAGCAAACCCAAAGTTTACAGTTGATATATGTTGTTAAATGCCATACACTCCAAAGAGTGTCCAAAAGTTTTAAGCAATTCCCCTTTATTCACTGAAGCAAAGTTTCAAGATAGAATCCAGAAGCAAAGCCAAAATATGTCCAAAATTGTGCCTATTTTCTGTGGCAGGAAAATATTTTTTCGATGGTAATTGAGATGGGTTCAAATGTGCTGTTGTACTTTGCCCTGGATTTTTCAAATCTGAAACATCATATATTGATGATTACATCTGTTCCTAAGGCTGGATGACCAGATCATGTGAAGCACTTTGATATTCTTAGTGGACCATGAACACCTGCACCCAAAATTGTAACCTTTCAGATTAGAATTCCAGTACGACCTCAGATTGCAGGCATCTAAAATCCTTGGCTTTTCAAAGGTTCTAAAGGCTCAGCCTCTGGACATTTGCAGAAGGACTCCAGTTTTGACAGGGCTCAGCAAATTGTTTTCTGTCTCATATATGAACTGCTTGTACCTCATCAGAATTCAGAAAAAAGTGTTTCTCTGCTGAGGTGTCTTTGGTGGTCTTCTCCAGGAGGTGTCAAATCCTCCTCTCTTATGATACAGTCTTGGCTAGTGATTCCACTTAAAGCATGCTAAGGCTGGTGTGACATCATCACTACTTTTTCATAGAACTGCCCCGGAGCTGCAGTTCTCTCCTTTGCCTGGGACCATTAACAAACTCTGATTCCACATCTCCCGGCTCTTTCAGAGACTGGACTAACCACTAATCTGTGACTTACTTCACCTTCCAGTTGAATCTGTGCCCCTGTGAATAAAAGAATTAACAATTTCTGATGCCTGAGAGAATACTCAGACAGAGCCTTGCTTTGTGGACAGGATGCAACTGGTCCGTTTGCTGTACATGTACATGCAAATACAGGAGCCACAATAAGGCCAGTATCGGATGGGAACCTGCCCTAGGGGTGAATCCTATGATATTGGAGAGAGAAGAGTTCTCTTGCTGCTGTTTCTCCAGCTGGTGACTGAGACTTGCCACTGGCAGCAGCAGGACGGCTGGAGGAAAATGGGAAAAAATACACTGAGTGTGTGTGTGGGGGGGGGTTGGCAGGCACCAGCAGCAACTGGAAGTAACTGGAAGGGGCTATAAGGAGACAGAAGGCATATCTGAGGTATGAGTGTGCCCACCTTCCATCCCAACCTCTGCTCCTTGCAGTCTCTGTGACACACACAACCGTGTGGCTGGAGGTGTTGGCTGGGGAGGAAGGACATCAGAGACTTGCATGTCAAAGAAGGCAGCATGAGTGAAAGCCACTTAGTATGGCACTGATTAAACCAGAAACATATTTCTGCGAGCAGTTACCGGAGCTGAGGCGAGTGCCCACCTGGGCAGCACTCCCTCTTTCACTGTCATTTTTGCTGCCCTCGAACGTTTCCTGCACCTCTGAGTGCTGAGCACTCCAGTAGTGAGCACGCTGCGCAAGCAGATTCACACTGGCCAAGTGTGCTCCTTAACTGAAGATGTGTCTGCCTGTTATGCCATCTCCGTGATTTATCCTTTGCCACGCTGAATACCCTCATCAACATCCTTGTGTTCTCAGTGAGATGTTGTGTGCTGGGGGAGTGGGAGAGTTTAGCAGAGTGCTCCTTCCCCATTCTTCATAAGCAAACAGCCTCTTTCCTTCCCACATGCAAAGCAAAGGTTCAACAACCAGGGGAAAAACCTAACCGCTGGGACAAATTGTAAACTTCTGCAGCAAAAAGCACAGAGAATTAAGACCAGTGATTGGTTTTTTTATTACAGGCTTTTCAGTCCAGATTCATGCATGGGAGGTCTGGATTCAAGCACTGATTGAGCAGAGAGGCATAGAGAATAAGGGATTAAATCAAAGGGAGGATGAGGTGATGGAAACCATGAGAGGGAAGAGAGGGTGGGAAGAAAGAAGGGAGGAAGGAAGGAGAGATAGGAAGGGTATAGGCAGTTGAAGAATGGAAACGGGTTAGTGGGTGATTGTACATACAGTGTAAAGTATTGTGTGGTGATCTCTTCTTCCACTCTGTTGACTGCTGGAACTTTCACTTAACTATTTTTTTATGATGTCTTACTGAAAATAGAATTAACTCTTATTTTTCCAGAAAGTGAGCTGTTGAAAGTTAAAGACTAGAAACCAGTAGCTTTTGGAAGACATGCAGCTCCTCACTGAACTGAAAATAGATCTGAACTGGAAACTTCATTAAGAAGTTTGAGTCCTTGCCACCTGCCAGATTTCCTACTTTTTAAAGCGATGATTACAGTCCAATAATGTGTTTTGCTAAATTGTGGGAAATGATTAATTTTTAATGTGGCATCCCGAAAAGAGTTATTTTCACTGAGTTGTATTTTCTCCCCTCATAGTTGATTTGAGATGTGCAAATACCACTGCACAATATTTTCAACTGCAGCCTGTTGCAGAGCTTTTCCTAATGTAGATTGACCATCTACCAGACATGTGAGCACTTCTGCAAGGAACAGTAAGATGAACTTTAAGGGTTTGTCTTTCCTTATGGGCTGCAGGATTTGGCTATTCCAGTTGTAGTGAGGATATATCCGTCTGAAGACTTTTCTGGATCTGGGCAGGGATCTCTTGTACTTCATCTTCCACCACAAATATCCCCCTTGTGGTTCATTCATCTGTCCCAGTAGTGTTGCCAGTAAGAACTACTTGAAATAGCATCAAACAGCATTGTTGGACCCTGTGATTTTAATTTCCAAAGTGACTACAGTAGTTTTTTTCAGCTGGGCCTTGGTGCTCTTATTGGTAGCCATCTTGCTTGAGATCATGACTCTCCGTTCTTCTCATCTTTCAGCAGAGTCTTCTGTTACAAGATGCTTTCTTGATGGTATTTTTAACTCTTGAAGCACCAGCTGTTCTATGGTTTAGATGGAAGCTCTGGAGGTAAATGGGTATCCAGAGACAACTGATCCTGGCAGGCTATGTCTCACCCGGCCACAAAGCCCACCTGGAATCCCTCCAGCTGTGCTCCTCAGGGCGCACAAGTCAAACCCACTCATGTACTGCTGCTAACACATGGCAGGAACAGCCTTCACAGTCATTGTGTGTCAGATTTACCTCCACGACTTTGGAATGAAGCCTTCTGGAAACCAAAGGGATGTGTGATCAGAGGAGCACAGTTCATGGCATGTTTCCAAACAAAACCAGAATAATCGTCACATTAGAGCATTTAAATTATTTATGTCTTCTTCATCAAGTTGGTTTGCCTCAGACGCATTTTATCTGTTTCTCATTAAAAGGATAAATGAACAATAGTCATGACTGGATAACATTGCATGGGTGGGTCTTTTTGTAACTTCAACATCAATGTGTAGAACCACTATAATCCAGACCTGGAACTGTTCACTAAACAAAAATAGTCCCTGACTTCTTTTTTTTTTGTTTTTATACCTTACTGTAAATCTTTTTTTTCCCTAAAGTGCTGCTCAGGATTCCAGTAAGACTGGAAATCTTAATTAATTTATCAATCATAAATTATTTCCAGGGAACAGTTTCATGCCGTGAAATTTATTTTCAGGGAGCAGTTTCACAGCTATACCTCCTGCCAGAACTTTTGAAACTGGACTTGTATCAACGAAAATGATATCATAGGTTCCTCATTTGTTGTCAACAGTGTGCTTTATGACAAGATAAAAGAGAAAGACTTATTGGAAGAAGATTGCCAGATGCTGTCCAGAGAGTAGAGGAGGCCTTTAGCTCTGTACTGGGGTGAGTCCCTGTTCCTTGCCAAACCAATAAAGTTCTGGCACTGTAACAAATGCTGCATGTGTATTTGAAGGTTTGAGAGGGAGACAATGAATAACAAAGTATTCTAATTGAATGGGGAAAGGATTAGCTTTGAAACCCAATACATGGGGTTTTTTTGCAAATTAAAGCACATCTCTTCATATATATATATAAATAATCTTGAGCATTCCAATTATGTATTAAAAAGTTGTCTTTTATAATTTATGGAAACTGAGTTTTGGAAAGCTGTGTCCCATTTGTCCTCCTTGTTGCTGCTGCTGCAATAAACTAGAAACTCTGGCTTCCCAGATAACAGCTAAGTAGCAATCAGCTACAAGAGGTTCATATGAAAGATAAGGCTTGTTCCTGGGCTGACCAGGCTGCTGTCTTCCACTAAACACAGAGATCTCTCAAGAGAAGGAAATAAATTTTCTACTCCCTATTCTTAGAGTAAAAGGCACAAGACAGAAACCATGGGAGAAACTATCAACAGGAACACGAAAAGCTATACCAGCCTGGAGAAAGATGACCAAGTAAAAGACAACCTCCAGAGAAAGGAATTACTTAGAATTTATACAAAGGGTCTTCCTGGGGGTTTCACAGTAAAATTACAATTAGACCACTGTGAGAGTCTCACCATTCTAGTGGAATTATGGGGTGAAAAGTGAAGCAAGTCCCTGGTAGCTGCTGGATATTAGAATATTGCTTGATATTAGCTACCAGATATTAGTTAATGCAGCAGCATGATGAAGAAGTCTGGATAGAAGATATTTATCCCAAATTAAAAAAGGAGAAAGAAGTAGAAGAAAGAACCATTTGCTTTTTTTGGGGTCTTCTTTTTTTATCTTTTCATTTGCTGATTTATTTTTACATTTGTGGGATCTCTAACATGATTTCCAAAAAGTTTTGGAAGAAAGAAAGAGCAAAAATATTCCCAGTTGTTAGCAAATTTAAGGCAATTAAAATGAGGGATTCAAACTAAGCAAACCTAAGAGGTATCACAATTAAAAAGTAGTTCAGTCTTAATGACAGTGGCATCATAAAAATCAGAAATGTGTTTTCAATTAAATATGTGACTACATGCCTGAATGAGATCAGAGAAGAGTGTGTATATTGACTGCACAGCAAACATTAGAAAGAAAAGAAGACGTTTGAAGTGAGAACCTGAATAAGTGCTGGTGACACTGAAGTGGTTAAGAGCTGAGAGAACTGTGGGGTTAACACTACGAGAAAGAAAAGGTGAACCAGTTAATTATAGAAATGCTCATTATAGTAAAAAGTACTTGGTGTACCATCATGTGTAGTTTTGCAGCATTGAGACTAGAAAAGAAAGTCACTTTGTGCAGGGCTATATTGGGGATATTTTGAAATGCGTATAGGAGGAAACTGATGAAATGGAAATACAGGGTCAAAACCAGACGTTTGTCATTTGTGGAGACTGATAATCAAAACTTTCTCTATGTGTACAATATTCAAAAATTCCAATTTAATGAAAAGGGGTGGTTTGGGGTTTTTGTTTTGGTTTGGTTTTAGTGTTTTGTTTGTTTGAGGTTCTGTTTGTTTTCCTCTAAAAGAGCCTAACAGGTGTTAGAAATGTACAATAATGTTAAAAGTAAAACATGTTGCCACTGGGGTCATACAACTACAAATCCACTTGCTCACTCAGGGTGTGGTAACTACCATATGTAATGTTTTAATCTTATTGTTTATCTGTCAAGATAGATCAGAGCAAGAGAAAACTTTCTGGATGGTTTTGCTGTCCAGACATTGCTATCTTATATTGCAAATCAGATGTGCAGAACATCTTTCAAATCATGTACTACAGCTGTCAGATGATTGCCTGTATTTTAACTTAATCCTATGTAGCCTTATAGATTGTTTAGAAATGGATGAGTAGTGTATGTAAATCTTTGCAGTACATAAAGTGACAAAAATATGTGTATTTGTACTCTAATCTCCATGAAGGGTCCTGATTAGAATTACATGATATGCAAGAAATTAGCATCAAATTTCATCACATAAAGGTAGTTGTTTGTTAACTTTAAACTAATGCCTTTAGGTTCCCGCTAAACTACTGAGCTAGATGCTAAAACATCCTACCTTTACTGGATTCATCAGCTAGGTAGATTTCCAGAAATTACAGGAGATTTGTCAAATTGTAGCCATGATGGAATCCCTGGAATCCCTCCTAATTATAGTTTGTCATTTTAATTGTTATAATGACTTTGTTAACTGCACGAATTTTTTTTTTTTTGATGATAAAAATGAAATGCTTAGCAGAATGAGCAGTGGTGATTGTGGAGTAATGGATAGGGTTAAAAGTTAAAGCAGAATAAGAAGGAGACCCAGCTGCTGCCTTCTGGATGAAACATGGTCACGATGGCCTATAAAGGTTTCCTAAACACTGATAACACCTGTCACTGGAAGATGCACTGGAGAGGGGAATGATGTGAAAGCAATGTGTCTTCTCTCTGCAAACATCCTGCAGGAAGGGGAACATGGTGACACTTTCGCTGTGCCATATATGTCCACATAGAAAGATAGATGCCAAGGACAACTACCCAATTAAGCACTCATGACTAAAATCAGACAAACTCCTCCTAAAGAAACCTAAAGAAATAGCATAAAAGGAAGTTGGAAATGGAGACAAAATTGGAGGAATCATAGAATCAACTGGGTTGGAAAAGACCTCTGAGATCATCAAGTCCAAGTCTTGGTCCAACACAACCATGGTTCCTAGACCATGGCACTAAGTGCCACATCCAGTCTCATCTTAGAAACCTCCAGGGATGGTGAACCCATTCCAATGTCTAATTCTCTGTAAAAAATTTCTTCCTAATATCCAACCTAAACCTGCCCTGGCAAAGCTTAATGCCATGCCCTCTTGTCTTACTGCTGGTTGCCTGGGAGAAGAGATCAACCCCCACCTGGCTACAACCTTCTTTCAAGTAGTTGTAGAGAGGGATGAGGTCTCCTCTGAGCCTCCTCTTCTCCAGACTAAACAACTCCAGCTCCCTCAGCCTCAAGATTTCCACTGAAACTGCTGGATCAGCTGGCAGGCTGAACCTGTCTTCCTTCCCATTAGGGATGCCTATGGGGTGAGAAACTTACGCTCTGCAGGCTGATTACTGCTTAAAGGACTAGAGCTTGTGTTTTCTCCACAATATGTTAGTAGATTGTTTTGTATTAGAGTCTATGCTTGTGTTTGCTTTATCAGATTGTATTATTAGGGTTTATTAGGGTGTTTTTGCAGACAAACCCTCTCACTGACAACCACAAACCTTATTACCCTGTTACAATTTGCACTGATAAAAAGTGTTATTCCATGCTCACAGTTTGCTGGCAATGGGATATCACGTGGGAAGACCCTCTGAGGGGTCTCCCTTATGCTGTTACATGGCAGCCCCCACAAAGGGCGACTGAATTACCCCAATCTTGTGAATCTGTCCAGTGAAGAGTTTCCTACAGGATACCTGACAGACTAGATCAGACCTACATGGTTTCATTTTCCCTGGGGGACTAACAGGCAAATCTCTGTGGGTCAAGAAAATCTCCCCTCTCTAAGGGTCGGGTGAATCGCCCCTCTCTTCATGTCACAGTGACAGACCCAAGCCCCGAATTACAGGCCATTCACAGGTCTGTAACCATCATTATGGGGCAGGACCAGGCAGGAAATAGCAGGTGACTCCTAGGAGATCCTTTGCTCAGTCCTGTTCAGGAGCTTTTACCTAGAAGGATGTTTGCAATATACTTTCTATTCTTGGGAATGACATATCTTACAGCTTATAGACTACTAGAAGGGGAAGTTTTGGTTGTACTGAATAACACTGTGTATATAATGTTAGAAATAACACCTGCTATAATATGGGGACAGTGAACGAGGTTTCATGGGCTGTCCCTGCAGTGGTTTCTCCTGGAGTCACAGAGCACTAATCTAATCTGCCTTGATTTTCAGAGCAAGTTTGTGATGCAACAGGACAGATTTTGTAAAAATTTTCCTTCAAATGAAAAAAGGTTATGGGGCCAAATTCCTGTGTACCAAAATGGAAAGGCAGTGTTGGTAAGGAAACAACATCACAAAGCATATAGTCAGAGAAATGGAAACAAAACTCCAGTGTCCCAGGCCTCAGAACAGTCCAGATATCATCAGTGAAAGGACAAGATTGGCTCAGAGTGGTGTGCATCCCAGAAAGACAGGACAAAAACCCTACTGTAGCTTATTTCCGTGAATACAGAGGACTAACACAGTAACAGCCCGTACCAGAAGGCAATAGTCATGTGTTAGTGGCTTACAGACAGTATTAAATCTTTCAGAACATAAATAAATACCCCTGCAGAACAGGGTGATTTTGAAAAGTCTGCTGGTGAAGCGTAAGGGAGCCTGACATGTCAGTCTTCTCAGGAAACTTGTTCAAAAAACTATCTAGACAGTCCTCGTCATTATAAAGCTATGCAATACCTAAGATCAGTTTGTGGCAGCCACACAAGCCACCACAGACAGAGATGATCATTTTTTGATGCAGGTCAACTGTTGTGTGACTCTTCACTCAATGCATTTTTATTACCCAGAATTATTCACACTGTAATTTGCAAGAGCCTGGTGTTCCCAAATTATCTTCAGCAGTCTTTTTCTGTGTCAGGGCCTGACCTGTACTACAGGGCAAATAGTCTTTCCAGTTGAAACAACACTTTTTGGGAATTGTAACAACATTTTAAAATTAATTAATCCTTCTGAATAATATGTTCGTACATTTTAAATCCCGTTTGCATTTTTTTTTCTTTGCCTTAACTTACCCTGTGTGGAGCTACAGTAATGTCAGCAGAGCTTACAGCATTTATTATAGGACAAAACGCAGAGTGCCTATAGGAAAAGACCAAATTGAATATATGGCAGTTCAGGCAAAACAGCAGCATTTTCAGCACTCCATACAGGGCTATAGTAAACTTACTCTCTTTTTCTGCGTTTGTTTGCAAGATGTAACCATAGTCACAAAATACTTCTTGTGCTTTATAATTTGATGTCTAATTTTCCCAAAGCATTGAG
Source organism: Oxyruncus cristatus (assembly GCA_013399855.1). NCBI lineage: Eukaryota > Metazoa > Chordata > Aves > Passeriformes > Cotingidae > Oxyruncus > Oxyruncus cristatus. The sequence goes on from VXAY01006698.1 coordinate 1,001,261, forward strand.
CAGATAATTTTGAAATATTCATCAAACATGCATTTTAAGCAAACAGAGCACCAAATTGGATTTCAATCTTTGCTTAACTGTATGAGTAGAAAGAGCCGAAGGTGAAACAGGGCTGCCTCTGACTTCCTTCTGTGCCTGGAGTAATCTTACACTAGATGGATAAGCAGTTTATTTGATGATTCAATTTAAAGCCTTTTCTGAGTGTAATGAGGTGACAGTATCCTTCTGTGACAGGAGAGTTTGTTGTAGGAAATTTTGGTGAAAGGCTCCTTTGTTCTGCCTTTACTATTTTTAAAGTCTGTCAATTTACTTCATGCACAGCCTGAGTTTTTTAACTAGAGATGAATCTAAGGTTCTAGTTTTTGAGTCTTTTTAAAGTATGGTGTGTTGGGCTTGTCCTTTTTACAGAGAAAACAATGATTCAAGATAGCCAGTTCCAAAAGTGGATTTAGTCTTAAGATCTGAATTCTATGACTTCCCAAAAAACATAGTGTTTTTGCCTTCAGTTTTAATACTCTAATGTTTCTACTTCATTAATATTTGAGTGTTTTTGTTTTAGTGTTCTGATAATGTAATTTTTCCATATACATTCTGTCATTCTTTATATTCTAGTATTTAATATGAAAACTTTCTTTCTACTCCCAGTATCTTCTACTTTATGAAACTTATACTTGATCTATTTAGACTTACTTCAGGCGTTACATAAGTGTATGTATCTCACAGAAACTTGAAGGCTCTTGTTTCTGTTTATGGAAATCTGAATTTGAGCTACTGCTGCCTTTGTGAGTAAGAAATAAATAATAAAAAGGAGCTTATGTTATCAGTCATGAACCATGTCATTAGTTACACAAAATTCATTAGACCCATTTCTTTGTTGATATTACATAAATACACCAAAGCCTTCACACCCATGAATTGCTTAGCAATCCATCCTTTCTGTGTTGGTTTTTTTAGAAGACTCTCAATTGCTTGGAGTTTTTGCCGGATGAATGGTATTGAACTTCAAATCCTTAGATTGCCAGTCTGATTGTTGTCTCTAGTTCAATGGGTCTCCCATTAATCAGAACTCTGTATTCCAACTCCAGGTATGGATGGGAGCATAAAAAAGGTGAAAACAGCTGGTCTTTGAAGGGTAGGAGATATATGTTCACAGTACGCTCCGAAAATGCTCTGTGTATTCTCAGTGGGCACTTTCAAGTCAAATTTTTTGATTCCTTCATTTTTGCTGATAATTTATGCTTGTAAATGAATGTATCTGCTCTCCCCTGGTTCATTTAGATATTTTTGGTACTTTCAAAGCTTCGCACTCCTTTTAAATATCATCCCCTGACTGTTTCCCTGCACTTTTATCTCTTTCACAAGAGTAATCAGAGTTGGCTGAAGCTCCCAGCACACAGTGGCCATTTCCACAAAGCTAAGGAAACTGATTAATTAAAACACCAATGCTTTTTAATGTTACTCTTCTTTAAAACCGAAACTATCTAACTTAAGCATTTGACTGATACTTCTTATCTTAGTCGAAGTAACACAAAAGGAATTACTGAGAGACTTCTACCCAATTTTTAAGATGCAGGAAGCAGGTTACCCATTAAACACTGAAAAAAAAGATCCTTGAGTATTTTTTTACTAGAAAAAAAGCTCGCTAATTTTAAATCCTGAAAACTCCACAGCTAATATACTTTGGAAAAGTATGTCTTCTGTTCAGTCTCATATAATGAAGGACATTTTTCTGTTTATACATCCTACTTGAATCTATGAGTGGATATTAAGATATGACACTGGGATTATTATTGAATAAGCAGTTTAAACAGGTTTTGTAAGCATTTTTGTAACTCTTAAGAGTATTCTTACATGTAATGCTCACTTCTATACTCATTTAATTATTTCTATAGTTTTTTAATTGTTTTATATTTTATGAAAAAATATTTTATGTACGTTAGAAAGAAGAAGGTTTAACAAAAAGAGAGAATTGTGTGAGCAAAGAGAAGACATCAGATTTATGAGAAATGCTACATCACAGTATATAAAAATATGCAACTCCTTTCAAAACATAATCTGGGATTTTACAGAAAATAGTGTAATCTATTAGGACATCAAGGCAGTGTTCTGAAAAGTCCCACTACTTTTTTTTTTTTTTTTTTATTCTGAAAATCTGACATAGAGTAGAAATTTAGTTCTTATGCTTTCCTCATTTACTAAGTATTTTCTCAAGTAATAAAAATCACAAGGCATTTATTATGCCATATTGCACTGTCAGAGTCCCATTAGTGGGACAATAGCAGGTAAAATGGAAACGACAGAACTGAAAGTCAACAAAGAGTTGAGAGATTGTAGCCACTGATGACATGAAAGCACACTGATATCCAAGAGAAGAGAAGCAGATGATCAATGAATGGTTAGAATGGCTTGGCTTGCTATGACCTAGACTGTTTCCTAAATAGTTCTGAGAAAAACTATCATTTTTTCCCCAGTGTTAATAAAAAGAAAGGACAAAATATCTGTGGCCTTAAAGAGCAATCTGAACAGTGCCCTTATCACCTGCTGGGTACCTTAGGATGCTTGGTCATCAGACTGAAGGGGAAAAAAAGCCTTTTGAAGATTCTACAGCAAACAGTTCACTTTAGTTGTTAGTTTTCGTGGTGCTGTCTTTGCATATTATTAGGCTTTCAGCAAATACAAAAACAGTCCATGCTACAAAGAGAACAGCAGTTACCAAATACTTGTACAATAATTCACCTGATCTAATATAAATAAGGCAGAGAGAAGTGGTAGGAAACAAGGATACTAACTAATGTTATGGACCCTGACTTTGGTAAGAGACGTATGTAAATGTTTAAGTGTTGTCCAGACTTACCTAACATGACAGGCAGGAGTTATATTCCTGTTAGGGGTACAGGAGTGTGGTTTGTTTGTATTCCTCCAGTATTCAATTGAATACAATGCTGTGAATAGGAATGTAAGCACATAACTTTGTTAGGCCTGATGAAAATGAGAGGATGTTTTCTGACGCTGTTGTTAGTACAAAAAAGAAGTCACAGGGATAACTTTGGTGCAAACGAGCACTTCTGGTGTTCAAGTTTCTCAGTGTCAGCTTCAGTTGGAGGTATGGGACTTCTTCTCCATATCCAGAAAACTGCTAAAAGTCAGTCAGTAAATACAGTGGGTAAAACAACAAAGAAGTAGTATACCAGGCTATTTCAGGTAAACAGAGACAAACTGAGTATAGCAATGTCTTTGGTACAACTCATGAGGCTTGTTAAGTGAAGAAAATGGAACTGGAAAAGGAACCCAAGAACCAGGATGAATCAGACTGGAAAAAAAGAAGGAAGTTGGTATGCCAAGAGGTCTGGGTAAGAGCAGCTTCTGTGCCCTCCCTAGTGCCAAGAACAGATCCCTTGTCTGGCATCAAGTAGCTTTAAAAGATACTGGCACAGTCCCAGATGTAGCCGTTGACACTAAAGATAATTCACCACTGCTGATTTCACTAACTCAACTGGCAGAAAGTTAAAATAACCTTGTTCATGAACCACTTTGAGGGTTGCATTTCACAGGACAGAATACTCGTTCCTTCTACTTGTTTTGGATTTTTCGAGTGGAACATCAGATAAAAGTACCTTCACTAGAAGAGTATCATTGCAAACTAGAGGGTCCATGCAGCCTTTTCCTGGCTCCTTCATGTATAGGCCCTGCAACAAACTTACTAAAGGCCACTTAAATTTGGCTGCAAATAAGGGCTGTAGCTGTCTAGTATCATTTGCTGTTGAAGCTAGAAAGGATTATCTGAGGCTAGAGATGCAAGAAGAAAACATAGTTCTGTGTTTAATGTTGCAGATTATGTCTCTGCCTCTACTGTGCGATGCCACTTTGTTGAACTACTTACCAGATGTGCTGTGCTTATTTTTAGGGACCTAGACTGACATGGAGAGGTCAACTTTTAAAAAGTCTCCAATAGTTACAGCAGTAGCTGAAGTCAGTGATGGTTTTAAGCATTAAGAAAGTATTATAATGCTAACTATCCTCAAAAATCTGTTTGCTGGTATTTCAGATTGGCTCCTAAGACTGATGAAAACTTTTGATCATATTTTTTCTGTACACCAGTGCCTCATCTGTAAAATGAGGATAACATCAATCCTCAGAGAGGTTTATGAATATATGCCAATGCTTGTGAATTATTTGTATTTTATTTTTATGAACATGACAAATAAAAAACTTCCTGAAGAAATTAGCAATTTAATCCTCCTAGTGGGGTTTGGGATATCTTTTTGTACTTAAAAAAGTGGTTTATTAAAATGTACCCGGATCATGTAAATTAAATTAAATTGGTTTTATAGTTTACCTTGAATACAAAATAAGAGGATTACATTTGCTTTGAAAGTAAGTCAGCTGTAAATACAGATTATATACAAAGCTGGTCAGATGCTGAGCTCCTTGTCTAGATGAACGTTAGTCGGATGGACTGGATATTGTTTGATGGAGATTCCAGGAAAAGCAGGACAGAAGCTAACAGAATAGAATTAATGTTAGTATTGCTTGAAAAATGTGAGAAAGGAAAATGCTTCTTGTCTGGCTCCTGCTGAGTTCAGCAAAATATCACTTCAGGATTGTCCATTCTTTATAAATGAAAGGGATTGCACTAACAAAATGACTGGTTCCATCACAAGTCTACACTTTTAAAAGGAATACACACAAAATCTTGAATGTTGACTGACCTCACAAGTCACACTATTAACTCTGGTTTAATATGAAACAATGTAAACTCCACAGAAGACAGACATTTCCAGAACAGTAGAAACCGCACTGTGAAAGCTCCCAAGCCTATTCCATCTCCTATGAGATAGCATGTGTCACCTCAATAATATGTTTAACTGTTATTGAAATCAAGACAACTTTGGCATAAGTTTAAAGTTGTTGGACATATGGCTGTTTACTGGCTCAGATTGTCTATTTACAGATAGATAAAGGCTGGACAACACATAGAGATAGAGATCTCTGTTGTAATTCTAGATCTAGACAAAAGTACCAAAAATTACCAAGAGCAATTAGGACAACACTGTCTGGAGAGGAAGAAATAAATTTTGCTCCTTTTATAAGGAATCATGTCCTAGATATGAACTTTTGCAAGGAGTAATGTATTTTGTGGTTTTTTTCTCACATGCAGTGAAAAGAAATAATTCTTTGTTTAAAGACAAAGAAAGAAGTCAGATAAAGTGAGCTAGTAAAGTGACCATCTAATTTAGTTACATTTAGATTACAAGGCAAAATTTAAAGGTCCCATCTCATGAAATCTGAATCTCAGGGAACCAAGAAAAATAAAAAACCTGAGTTCACATCAATATAACTTACATCAGAAGAAGATGAAAGTTCTGTCAGCTCAGGTTCTCCTCTAAGTTTAATTGGCTTTTTTAGGTGATTGTAATTAAATTGTGGTTAAATAAAATTGTAATTAAAGAACTTCCTTCAGTTCGCATAAGAACTTGCCAGCATTCCAGTCCTGTAAAACTTCTACCACTATGAATTTCTAATCTGTACTATAAGTCTGCAAGCCAGCAATCACATTAGGCTTACATTGTAATATATTTGTAATCGTGATAGCTACTTTGAAATAATATCAAATGCTGGAGCATAATAGGTCTACGAATATTAGGACAAGATGAAATAATTTATGCTCAAAGAAGCCAAATATGGGAAGTGTAAATATTTGAATGATCAAATATCTATATCCATGGCAACCTATGGAAATTTTTGTAGTATACAATGGAATTTGAAGCATCAGCCCACAACAATATAGTTTTAAGGCCAAAATAATTCTCTGAACAGTTCAATCATTAATCAGACTCTCTCATGAAGCTAGGCTTGCATGGGAGCAGTCATGCTAAAGGAAAGGCTCAAAAAAGCTACTTGTTGTATAAGGAAGAAGACAGATTGAGGCTCCATAATCATCCATTAAAAACCCTGAAGGATGAACAATAACTAAAAATTACATAAAAAAAAATCAACTACTGAAAAGATTTTGCCAGTCTTTGCAGTGCATGCAACATTCAGTCTTGCTCCCTGTTATGGAGCTTTGAATAGATGTCTTGAAATGAGGATATCCTTCAAGTCATTTTAATTTAGCAATTTCCTTTACCACAGGCTCTCTGGGGAATTAATGATTTTCTTGTGTATTTTCAGGCTTCCTGTCTGTGAGAATGCCAACAAGGACTATTAATGTAAATGAAATGAGGCTACTCTTTCTTAAACACTTGAAATCCTCATTCCCAGGGGAGAATTTTATATTTACATAGTCATATATTAACAAAATAAAAATGCAAACTTTGGACCCTGAAAATTTTTCTCCTTCTGTAGCTGGTACAGGAAATTGTTCCAATCTGAGGCTTGCTCAGATGTCAGTTTGGTGCCTGATGACCATGCTTGAGCCTGCTGTAATATATGTTACTTTCAAACATCCATTCCAAGGATGTGCCGAGAATACTAAAGCATCCCTTATCCTATACATCCTCTCTAAGTGTGGATTTGACAGGAAGAATTGCTGAGTGGTTACTTTTAGGGAAGCATCGTTATAGCAAAACGTTTATTCTTACATTTAAGTTTAAGAACAAAGATTTAGTTTAAGAACAAAGCATCCTAAAGGCAAGAATTTTCTAAAAAGTCTTGTAAATCAGTAACATTAGAAGTTTAATTACATACAAATTCAATGGACCAAGACAGAATTAAAGCTTACTTGGTCTTTCTTGCTTCATATCAAATCTTGACTACTTTTATAGTTTTCTAATAATTCTGTGAAAAATGAACTAACAGGGAAAAAATTCTCTGCTGTCAGCCAAACATTTTTTTCATTCTAATTTTTGATTTGCTGATGAAGTTATGCGTGACCTTCAATAATCTACCTTCAAAGCCTGAGTATTGAAAGATTCTCTCTTTCCAGGTTGTGTCTTAGTAACGGCTGCTCTTTAGCCAGCCTCCATAGCCACCATGGGAGCAGCTTTTCTTTGTGGCCTTACAAGCATTTGCGAATATAGTTATTATTTCCAGAGTTCTTTTGTGCAGGCTGTCATGTTCGTAAATACTGACTGTATCAAGATTACCTTAATAAGCTTTCTGTTATGACAAGTTGCCTTGGAAGGCTTCTATGACTGGAGGAACTATCCATGTATTATCATTTTCTCTACAAAGTAACAGTAAGGGTAGCAGAGGTTCCCATATTTGTAAGAGCATTCTCTTCCTCGAACTTCTGTCTAATTGGCATTACAAGACTGTTTGACAAGCCCTAATTAATCTACAGTTAAATTCAGTGTTAATTATCCCATATCATTAGTGAGGTAGGAGAGGTAAAAGGATTTCATGTCCAGCCTATCTCTAAGGAACAAGCCATTGCGAGAAGCGAGGCACAGCACAACAGTCTCTCTCTTCTGAGCTCTGCTCATGCTTCCAAAGAAATTCTCTTTTCACCAGGTGTGGTAACCCACACCTACCGCCTCCTAGCCAGCAGTTCACTGTCACTTCACTCTCACTCTCCATGGGCTGTCCGGCTCTTCTGCCCCCCCAGCCAAGGCCAGTGCTTCTATGGCCTGGATCAGGGAGCGCTACTAAACATTCATTTTTAAACTGCCAATCAGCAAATTCATAGCTATTGTATATCTAGAAAGCCCTCTTTTCTTTTCTTTCCCAAAAGAAAAAGGTTGGTTCAACACATCACAATGTGTACGTTTCACTGATAAGAGATTTCAGCGCATACTGTTTACTTGGTTGTCTGTGTAGAAGCCCACTATGCATAAATCAGTCCAGAGAAATAGAGGATTGTTTTATTACACAATGAAGATTCCAAAAAGGTCTTAATTCCTTGTTCAGGAAATGGCACCATTGTTTATTTGAAACAGATACGTTATGTGGCCTGGAGGAATTTTGTTTAAGGAGACAGACTTGCTGTCATTGTGAGTAAGAGTGTTACATTGTTCGTGACAATGACAATTAGGAATGTATTTCAAGGTAATTAGCAAAAATGGCAAAATTCTACTTCAAAGCTTGACAAATTTTCCAAGTGAGAAAAACTAAAATGAGTCCAGCTCTTGGGATAACTTTCAGATTACTCAAAAATATTGCTTAATATCAACAAGAAACCAGCTATGAAGAATCTCTGTGATTTCCATGGTATTAACTGCAATGGATTTCATATACAAATTAACAGATCTGACAAATGCTATGCCAACATCTTACATCTCTCAAATTTTTTTACCCTGAGGTCAGAGTAGCAAGGAGTGAGGAGAAAGACTACTCTCTGTCCTTTTTTGTATGAACCCCTCAGCTGAATCCTCTCAGTTGCTTTTTCTCAGTCACAGTACCTATAGCCCATCCACCTTCCAGCCTCTGCTCACCTCCTCAAGACCTCTGTGGACCCTCCTCACCTTCCTTCTTCCCATTTACTTGCCTGAAATACATCAGTCCACAGGCTGCTGAACTTCCCATCAAACCTTCATGCCTTTCCCCATTCTTAGACCTGCACTCTTACCTACTCAGGGACACATTATACCACAGGTGCAAAATTAAGTTCTGCCACTCCAAGGATAATTTCTTTTCAAATTACCTTTAATTCTGTGTAAACTGCTGAAAGGGCAAGTATCAGCCAATTTAGGAGGAGAAAGATAAAACTGAAAAATTTTACAATTATATTACAATACCCAATACACAACACTCAAAACCTTTGCTTTGAAAGAGATCATGTTCTCATGCTTCAACCCCCCGTGGAGCAGAACTGACCTGTTCTACCATAGCACATGACAACATATTGTCGTATGGTAGCTCAGAATCTCTGCTGTACAGATTTTGCTGTTTGCAGGATGGATGAGTGAGAGGCTTTCCAGACACCCAGTTGTGGTTCCAGAGTCCCCAGCTAAATCAGTGTTTGTCTGGACATCTCTAAACAACAGCAGCTGCTAATAGTCCCCCTTGGGATCATTTTCTAATTGCAGACTACCAGACACAGCAGGGCATCCCTTCCTTCTTCTGGGATAATTCTTGTGCTGGGATGGAGGGGAGAAGATTTATGAACCAAATATGCAAGCCTCAGCTGAGAATTGCCAGCATGGTAGAGACAACTAATCTGTTGGTGAATGCTTGAGAGCTTTCTGGTGCTTTTGTGCTCTTTCTTGCAGGGAATCTACCTTTTGCCCTACTAATATCGGCTTGTTAATTCATCAGTGCAGGTATTATACACCAGAAAGGCTTCATTGCCGTTTATTCTGATGCTTTGTATAGTTGTTTATGCCTTCCAGAACTGTGCTGTCCTATTAGGTTCATGTGTCTGTTGTCATTTGTACTGAACTCACTCACATGTTCCATCTCACTTGGGAAAGCCTTTATCTCGTCTTTTGCCCACAGAGAAATCTGATTGTCAGATCCATGGTGTTACACCAATGTAAAGAACAGGAAGCTGTTGCTGTATAGCTGGGACATGATTTCAGATGAGAGAGTTTTAATAGCAGTAGTGATCCTTAAAAAACTTAATCCTTGTTAGTGATCTCTTTGTATTTCTTGCCAAAAATATTCTGATGCTTCAGTTATAGTGTGGTGCATCCATTTTTTCTTACTAGTCTTTAGAAAGTGCAAGAATCCTGTTTGAACGATGACAAAACACTTAAGTAACATTTCAGATTCCAAGAACCGGCTCCGTGGATGGCTCTCCAAAGTCACAAAAGCTTCCACAAGATCCTTATATTGCTGATACCCATCGCAAATGTGTGTCTGAGAAGTGTCAGTCTTACGGTGTTACCTATCTGTCGCGTGAAGAATTGTTCGTACCTGTTGCTTGTGGCAGGAATTTCTGTACCTGTCACTAGAGGGCAACGCAGCTACTCACATCATCACACCACTCGGATGAGCTCCCAGTCAGCTCTCTCTGCTGACATCCGCCGGTGCGAGGTTCACGTCAAAATTTGCAGTTTTTTCTCTACAAACCCCATGCTCGGTTGGTAACAACTTTGATAGTTACTTGTTGCATACTTTTGAATGGACGATCCGGACTGACACTGAGAGGAGAGTAATGCTGCTTACAGCAAGTGACCTTGACTTCTCTGTTTATGTCACTTCCTCGTAGGGGTCATTGCCCACTGCAGTGCTGAGAACAACTGCCATCAGTTTCAGACACGTAGCCTCTGATTTTGAACTTCTGATGCTAATGAAAGATTTATCACTGACTTAATTTTATGCAGGACTTGGTCTTTGGTATCGACTTTTATGCACAAATGCGTATACCAGAATATTACTAGCCCAGGTTTGCTTAAACTGACCTTCTGAAAAGTGATTCAAATGCAACAGGTATCTGAGTTTCATACAGGCTGGAGGGGGGAAAAAAAAAAAAAAAAAAAGAAATAAAAAAAAAAAGAAAAATTTTGATTCAGTCACATGTAACTCAAATATTGCCAAACAGGTGGACTTGCCTTAACTTGCAAGCACCTGGAATGGAAACAATCTATAATTTTGAACACTCCTAAATGCAATAATATTCTCATTTAACTATGACTACGTTGGCTACATCAAAGGGTGATGCAATTTCCAAATGGGATAACACTGTGTGATTACCTAGTATCAAAGGTGATTTAGTAATTTCACTGAGATTAAGTTTTTACACCCACTATGATTTTTTCTGTGTTGCCAACACCCTACTCTGCCTTGGAGTCAGAGTTCTCTGATTTCATGTGATTATCTCGGGAAGGTTTCCAAGTATGTTTATGCTGGATTACCACCTGAGTATATTTTCTTCCCTGCTTACTCAAGTGGTGTCTCTAGGTCATCTTTCAAGGAGCATATAAATATTCAAGCCGAACAAATTCAAACATGAAGTTCACATATTGACTCCTTCCTCCTGCTTTTTTGCAGTGTAACCCCACATTTTCTCTCTAACTATAATCAAAATCAACTATCAACATTTATTTTTTTTTTAATAAAGAAGGTAAAAGCCATCCATATTTAGGTCTTTCAAGAATTTTCTTTAGTGATAAGAGAGAGAAGGTCTTGTCAAGTTATAAGAGTTAAAACATGGTGAAGTCAGTGTACAGGAGAAAGACTCTGGATCTGTTCCCCTCCCCTAGAATACCATTCTAAGAAGGAACACTATCCAACAGAAATGTAATATTATATATCTCTTTTAAGCAAGTAGCCTTGTACTTTGCATACATCCCATGTAATATATGATATGGAAGTCCCTCCCATGAACTAAGAAGGGCCTGAATGTGGATATCTTCCATTTTCAGATATACATGTTTCTGGTGCATTGGGATACTACAGATACTTGTATTAAAATATAGTCTCAAGATTCTTTTATTGAAGCTTTGGGGTAAAAAAATGGTACTTTTTAATTTAATGGTAACTTTTTGTTTAACAAGGACTTTTATTAATTCAGTGTCTTCCATTTGGAATGCAGGACTTGTCATTTGGAATTGGCTCATATCTTCACTTCCTTCAATATCCTTTTCTGACATTGACCAGTATAGTAAACTTCAGAAGAAGGCAGATGAAATACCACTGCTGGTTATATTTTTTTTTTTTTCATAAAAATGATACAGCATTTACAACAGTTACATGCTAATACTCAGCTATATCCACATTCATATTTTGAAATAAATGTAGACTCTAACCTAGTTTTTGTTGCTGGAGGCCAGTTTCACTTTCTTTCTCTTAGTCCTCGTCAATCTTAAAGACAATAAAAGGTGATGAAAAAGTCTTTGTGGTGAATCCCAAGACTGAGATATCCCCAAGGCAATGTGGTTAGTGCAGAACGAAGAAAGGCATTTAATTCTGTAGATAGAATCCAGTCCTTTCAGTAAGTGAATACAGCCCTATTAAAAACTCATCTGAAAGCAAAACAACAACAAAAACCGCTAGGCAGAGGTTTTGTTGGATTTGCAGATAAATTCTCTCGGGAGTCCCCCTGCATGCAGAAGGTTTTGTCTGCTGCCGTCTGATCACACCGCAGGACCACACAGGGGCTGAGGAGATTTATTTTAACAACCCTTCTTCTGAATCAAAGCACGACCCAAAATCAAAACGTGAACTTTTGCGCCCCTGGACGGTTTTGGGTTTGGTTTGTTGTCCTTTTTTTTTATCTCTCTGGTAAAAAAAAAAAACCACGAGAAAACCCCATCAGGGACTGATGGAGAGAGGACAGCGGTGAAGGCTGCGCCGCCCGCCGCGGCGCTGGACGGGAGTCGCGTCCCACGCAGGTGAGACCTTTCGGCGGGGCGGGGAGGAGGGAGGGGACAAGGAGAGGGATGTCTCCCCTCTCCCCGGCCCTAGGGCGGGCCGGGGGGACCTGAGTGGATGGGGCCCGCGTCAGTCAGGGGCAGGGCGAGGCCGGCGGCGGGGGATGGCGGCCCCCGCCCGGTGCGGGGCTGCAGTTGTGGAGGAGCGGCTGCACGATGCGGGCGGCAGCCGGGGTAGGAGCGGGGAGACACCTGCTCTTGTGCGGGCAGGCGGGAGGGCTCCCTCCGCGGGCTTGTCGCTATCTCGGCGCGGCTGCCGCTGCGACGGTCCCGCGGAGGGAAGCTCATCCAGCGCTCTTCGGTTCATCCCTTTCTTTCTAGGACGTGGTGGGCATCCTCTGCTTGGTTTCTGTGGCGGCCACACTGGATTTCAAGTACCACCACACCGAGGAGCTGGAGAAGTACCTGAAGGGGGTTCACGCCGAGTACCCCTCCCTCACCCACTTGCACAGCATCGGGCGATCGGTGGAAGGTAAGGGGCGGAGTGGAGAGGGAAGAGAAGGCTTTTTGTTTTAATTAAATTGGGACAAGTGAGGGTAAAGGTGGCTGCGGTAGCGTTTCGTGGGCGCTTGCTGGCGGCGGGGCTGCTCTAACAAATCTCTGTAAAGTTTCCTCTTCCTCTTGCTTAAGCGTGAATAACACATTCTGGCTGAAGAGTCATACGTGTCATCGGAGTAAAAGTTCTCCCAACACCTGTATGTCTTTGAGAATTGGAAACCTCCTAAGTGGCAGTTTCAGAAAGAGGACTGTCTTTAAGGAGCTTAAAAAGTGTGGGACCCATTTGCCAAGTGCCTGTTCTACTTGGGACTGCAATAACACTGTGTTTGCTAACTTGTGGTTTTGTTAAAAATACTTTTTTTTTTTTCGGTTTGTTTGTTAACTTTATCCATTATTCCACTAAATCTGGACTGACTAGAAAAAGGATTTCAAATTCCATAGTGATACAAAGTTCTGTGCTTTAGATGAAGAATGGGATTTCAGTCCCAAACCCTACAGGAAAATATACAGAAATCAACAATCACCTTTCTGGCCTTACATAGATATTTGATTTTATCTCTCTATGATTGGTACTTTCTTACCATAAATTTATTGGGGGAGAGTGGAGAAGAATTTACTATTTTTTAAAAAAATATCAGCAAGATTAGTGTTTTATTAGCAAATAAAAACACACTCGTAGATTCCAGTTCAGGAAACTAAATCGCTTTGATAAGAGGTATAAAATCTCTGCTAGATAGAGAATTCATTCTTCAGAAACATCATCTGTTACTCTAATCCCATTTTATTGCACTGAAAGGAAACAGTTGCAGCTTCTATTATCAAATTTGTGCTTGAGTTCAAAAAAAGAAAAAATCTGTATTCTTGGTAGATAATCATGATGAATGCTAATACTTCCTTTTTGTGCTTCCTTCTTTGTTTTACCATGTATGTCAAAGTAGACAAGGAATGTAAAGTTATTTAAACCGTGTTGTTATTGGTTTCATCAAAGGCAGAATTGGATTGGATTGTGTTATTCATGCATGCACACAGGAGAAGGGTAGTTCCTGTAAGTACAGTTCCCTCCAGTACGAGCTACCAATTATCCACATCCTCATTTTCCTACCTTAAGGGAACTTAGCTAACCTTCTGATGAGTAGATCCTGACTTTTCTGCCAGGAACTCTGCTGGCTTATCTTCATGGAGGTAGGAAAAAATCTCATCCAACCTGAGAGACTGAAACTCTGGCTTTTACATATCTAGATACATGAAAGTTGATAACATGAAGCGTTCAACTTGTCTTTGTTCCATCAGGATGGAAACTGGAAATTCATCATCTCTTGCTTTTGATTGAGCAATGCACTGAAACATCATTCAGATTTTGATATATTGCCTTCTGCTTTGCCAAACTCTGTGAGAGGAGAACTGTGTGGGCTTTCCTTGTTCTGCCAACTACATGTCATGATTCATTAAAAAAGTGTTCACTTATGGTTTTGGCATGTCCTTTGTGCCTGCAGTGTTTTCCTGAATGGAATAGGTGGGCATTGGAAACGTACTCAGGGCCGCGTAAAGCAGAATGGTAGTGAAAAATGTTCAGTGCTTCTCTATTCTTTTATCTCCTTCTAAATGTTGAGATTTCTACCTGTGTTAAGAAATGTCCCTTCAGAGTCCCCTGGAATGTGGTAGAGGATGGTACTGAATTAAGGTCTAATATTTTTTTTTTTTTTCCTGGTGAAAATGAAGTTTGTATTTTGGTCAATGGGCTGAAGTTCTATTCCTCTTTTCTCAGTTAAGCTGACGCAATCGAGACTGTATGTGCATGCACTTACTTTACTAGTGTTGTCTCTCTGCCAATTAAATCAAGACAGCAAAATGTACTTATTTAAATTAATTTCCATTTCTCATTATCAATAGCATAAAACTGAGATCAATGTAGTAAATTGACATTCCTCATATGGAAATTCTTGATGATGAATACAAAATCCCATGGATCATAGTAGTGTCTATAAAGCCAATGGACATAATTTTACTGTTATCATAAATGGCTACTGTTCCCCTATTATTTGTTAATCTAGGGTTTACTACAATTTTATCTAATAATCTAGTATTTTATTCTGCCCTCTAGACTTGGATTATGAAGAACATTTGACTTCAATTGGTGTGTGTAAACACAGAGGTCTGCAAGGGTATAGAGTGTTCTTGCAGAAGTCCATAGTCTAGGTCTGGGGCCCATCTAGTCTGAGTTCCTGTTCAAAGCAAAGCCAATTTAAAAGTTAAATTATGATGCTCAGGGCCCTCTCCATTCAAGTTCTCAATATCTGCAAAGGTGGAGATTCTAAAGGGTCTCTGGGTACCTGATGCAGTGCTCAACCACCTAGCCAGTCTGCAGTCTGTACAAGCATGGGGTTATTTTCTTGGGTTCATGATCCAAATACGAGGTTCTTTCATTCCAGGTGCAGGATTTTGCATTTATCTTTATCAGACTTAACGAGCTTTCTTTTGAGAAATTCCTTCAACTTGCCAAGGCCCCTCTGAATGGTAGCCCTGGCCCTCATGAAGATATTAAACAGTATCAGCTTCAGTATTGACCACTGAGGAATGTCGCTAATGATTTGCTGTCTCTTGAACCACCAGCTGCTCAGTTCAGCCAGCTTGTGACCTTACTGTAGTCTACTCCTTTATTCCATATGTTCCCGTCTTGTTTACAAAGATACTGTGAAGGTGACCAGGCACTGGAACAGGCTGCTCAGGGAAGTCGTGAGGTCTCCACCCTTGGAGATACTCAGAAGCTGTCTGGACATGGTCCTGGGCAGTCCTGGGTGTAGCAGGCCCTGCTTAAACAGAGGGGTTGGACCAGCTGACCTCTGGAGGTCCAGCCCAACTGATTCTGTGATTCTGTTGAAAGCCTTGCTAAGGTCAAGACTAAAGAGATAGGGTGCTTTCCTCTTTCCCACTAAGGCAGTCATTTCTGCATAAAACCTAAGCAGTCAAGTAAGATTTGTCATTGATAAATTTAAGGTGAAATTTACAAGGTGGTTTTATTCGATCTGTGTAGACTATAACAGCAATGTACACAGCAAAACCGGTACCAAGTTCCTCAATGGAAAACAAACTAAAAGAAGCCCAATTTGTTTTGTGGTGGTTTACATCACCATATAGAAATTCCCCTCTGCCAGATTACTGGGAGCACCTCTGACAAATTACTGGGAAGAATGTGTTTGAGACTGGCAATGGCCTGTCCGGTCTCCAGGTTTGTACATTTGGAAGCTATGATGTTTAATTATGCATCTGCCAAGCTATTATCCTTAAACAAAGGGGAAAAGGAGCTTAAAAAGATGTAGCCCATTGGCTGACAAAACTGAGTGTTATGGTTTTGATCTAATTGAGTGAGCACCCTCAAATCCCTCAAGATTTGTAGGCGATTTACATGTTTGTGAGAGACCTGATATGGTCTTAGTGGCCGGTAGAGATGTGTGATGGCCCAGAGAATACCTTAATTCTTTTATATTGTTTCAGGTGTGTTGTTAAATAAACTCATAAAAGATCTTTGGCAGGACTTATGTTTTCTAATACGTCTAATCTCAGAATGGTATGTGCTCTGTATAATAATAGAGGAAGCTGCAGAGCTGCATCAGTCTGGAGAATGTGACCTGGTGTACTCATATTAACCCGTCCTGCTTAATGCCACTCCAGCAAAAAACAGACTGACTCTTCAGCAAGCAAATCTTAGAGTGCTTTAGCAAAAAGAAAATATTTGATGTATGCATGTGATCTGTGGCTTTTTATTGTTCAAGATACAGTGCTGTTGTTATCCTTTGAAAAGAAAATTAAGGTGGTGAGAAGCAGACTTGAGGATTCTAACAGACCTGATGACCTTCTTAGGAGGACAAAGACAAGCAACTGTTGAAAGAGCCAAGTGACTTTCATAGTAGATCCACACTCTTTAAAAACTCTTTTCAAATACACTCTGGATTCAGATAAAGTGATGGCATGCCAATTACAGGTTGATTTAGATCTAGATTTTCTGGAGGCCAGTCTGCGTTTTTGGAATTCCAGTCAACTTGGAACAGTTGTAAACATCCTTAGGCCAGATTCTCCTCACTGAGCAAAAAGTTATGTATGGTTAAAGTACCTCAGTCTTTACCTAGTGAAGTTTCAAAGTTGATTTCATAGATTAACATCTCTGGCAGATTCTATCACTGAAGAGTCAAAAATTAAAATGAACAGATTTAATTGTGGTTCTACTAGAAATTCTCAGAAATATCTTGCAAAAAAGCTGTCCTGAAAGCTTCTTTAGTTGAGAACTATGTGGTTTAGTCATCCTATTCTGATGCTTCGTATTCAATTGCTCTCTCTGTTGCCCTTGGACTGGCACATTCCATCCATTAATCTTAAGCACTTTGCTAATTTTGATTTTTTTTTCTTATTTTCTTTGTTTTGTGAATTAGTGAATATCGCTTATTAGCATTCTGCTACCCCTGCTCTACAAGCAGAGGGGCTGAAGCATGCAGGGTGTGTGTGTATGGTTGGTGTGAGTTTTGAAGTTCCTGCAAGACTTGCCCATGTGAGTGCACAGATGAACTATATACTACAGGGAAGGTGTACTCAGCGGGGCTCCCAGCAGGCCAGATTTCCCAGCGACTCTGAAGAGGTGCATGTTGGAACTCATTATGTCTCCTTCCTGCCTGCATTCACGGGTTTCCCTCTGTGGAAAACAGAAGGGAATGGCGCATGCCCAGGTTTCGATCTGATAAGCAGCTGTGACTTCAGCAGAAGGGCATCCTGGGGATTAGGACTCAGATAGTGCTGTAGGAATCATGTGCCTGGTAATGCAGTTAATAGAGAACCTAGGGAATTAACCTGTCCATGACATCATTCCGCACAAACATCAATGGAACGTGTCCCCAAGATGTGCCAGGGACCAGTTTAAATCTCCTAACTCTTCTGATACAGCATGGTTGATACCTTTAGGGGTTTATGGGTGGCTGTTGAACAGGGGAGTGCTAACTTCACGTTCATGCCCTCCAGTGAAAATATTTAACAATAGAAGACAAGGTATTATGTTTGTCTAATCTACGTATTAATAGTCTGTGTATGTAGTGGAAAAATTATGTCAACCTGGGAAAAATTAGGAACTTATTTTACTTATTGTGACATAGTACGGAAGAAGCCTGGGTTACTACCATCAATGGTAGAGTGCATTGCAAATTTTATTGAATTTAAATTAGTCACATATTCTGAATGTTTTAACTTTGTTTAAAATACTAGAAAACAATTTTTACTGCTGGAGAAATAACTATGTATAAAATGTTTGTATTCTACTGGAGTTATTATCGGGTTAGTTTCAGGAGTTCTGGCACTCTACAAAATCGAATAGAAGGTTATATACATGCCAGTGTAGTTTGAGGTAAGTTTCTCAGTGTTAAGTGTGATTAAATGTTTGTACAAACTAAATGCTAGTACCAGTGTTTTTAAAAAGAATGAAATAAAATGTGATAGAGAAGATTTTTTTTTTTTGTCTGGAAAATAAACTAGTTGTTTAGAGGAAAATTCACAGGGAATGTAATGTCTTTAAAGACAATACTCCAGTTATCTTTTTCCATGGTTATGTGATGTATGTTTGTGTAGAAGTGTTACCTTCTTTTTGTTCCATTTGACTGCTGCAGATGGCTTTCCTCCTGTCTCCAATTCTTGATAATATCTACTCTTCCCTTCCCTCCTCATCTCCCACCCCACAAATTTCCTTAGTACTGTAAATTAGGCTCATGCAAGCATAGCATGTATAGATAATATAAGGTTTGAGGCTTTTCAATGTTTATTTTTAGAAACAAGAGTGAATGAGACATTTTCCATTCCAAGGGCCTTGTGCAAATCATACTAAAGTCTCTTGGCTCCAGTCCAAAGTTTCATGTAAAAATCATCTAAAACTTACCGTGATAGTTAAACTTTTACCCATGCTTGCCTGCTCCTCTTCTGAAATTTTTTTTAGTGTTATGTGCCACTTGCTCTTTTTGGTGTCTTTCCTCATTACCATTTTTGTTAGTCTTTGGCACTACTTGTGGCATATAAATGTATGTTAACAAGATTCTATGTAGGTTTACAGGTTCGTTTAATTATTGAAAAGGTTTGGCTTCATGGATGGGCTTGATCTTAACATCCTTGTAAACTCTATTTGAAGCATATTATGTGAGTCACTGTGATGGGAAGGGATGAAAAAAAAGAGGAGGAGTTCTGGCTCCTTCAGGGTTTATCTAGTCAAAGCTAAATCATGACTTTAAAACCAAAAAGTATTAGCCTGGATTTTTAGAAGTTTTCAACTCCCAACTGAGCTTTGCTCTAAATCATGTGTTTAAATAGAACTCACCGTTACTGTATTAGCTTCAAATTCTAAGCCTGTTTGTCGTAACTGAAGATAAAAGTTCTTTGAAAGGTAAAATATTGTTTAATATATCATCTGACTGCGTCCTCTAGCTGTTTGACTCAAGTAGTGTGACACAAGTAGTTTGGGTGCGATCAGTCCTCCAATAGCCGAATACCAGGATTTCGTCTGATGATAACCAGGTTAACATTGCTTTCCTGTCAGTATGGCAATGCTTTTTATGCCAATCATTTATAAAAATATGTAGTTCGGTCAGCATCAGATGCTTAAAAGGTTGATAAGGAATTATTCTTGCAGGTGCAGTCCCTGACTCTGAGCACATGCGTATTCTCTTGCAGTGAAAGTAGAGTAATTTGCTTAAGTTGTCTTTATGCTTGCTGTGAATTGGTCAATCATTTTTTTTCTCATCTTCTGTGTTCTCTGCTACTTAAATACACTTCTTGCAGAGAATTTTGCGGGAAAGTTTTGGTTTTAGTTGGTTGAGATCTCTTTTAGTTTTGTTTTTTTGGTTTGTTTTTTTTTCCTGTGAAATGTGGCACGTCAGAGACTTCTGTCCCAGCCTAAATAAATAGATAAAGTCAACCAACTGTGTGAAGGGAACCTATCGTAGCAACATAGATCAAACATTTCTCATATATAAACTGTTATCTAGTACTGAAATCTTTACATTGTAACTTCAAAAGGGAAAGATCTGATCTTAGAAATAGTCCACTGTTTGTGTGGACTATTTATTTATTATAGCATTTATTTAAAACCAGCCTTGTGAGGAAAAAATCTGTTCTCCTCCTTACTCTCTACCCCTTGCTTTGTTGTTGTCTAGTGGCAGAATATGTCTGTCAAGCTGTTCTTCAGAGATATAAAGGTCTTAAGCCTGCAGCCATCCTGTTTTCTCTCAGCAAGACTTTACAGCTTTCCGTGTTTGTTTAGAAGTAGGCATAATTGACAACTGGATATTGTAATTCACACCAGTAAAGTTAACAATGCTCTGGAGTTTGTGTGGTATAGAATCAGCAATTGCAGCTGGGGGATGGAGTTAGGTTCTTGTCTGTTGCCATAACCTCTCCTGGTTTTGAGAAAGTATGTAAGAGATTTGATGTTTGGGACATATGATTGCTTGTTTTTAAACCAGCTAAAACACCAAGCTTAGGATACTAACAGTGATACACAATGGATGTAAATTAATGCTCTCCCCTCCATCCCCCCCTCACTTCTTGTAGGATTCTGTGTTTTGGAGCATAGTGGATGAATTTTTAGCCATGTAAATGAAGTATGATCCTAATCACAAACTTACTTATAGAAATTAAACTCTTATCCTACACCTCAGTTTGCCCCAGCTGGTGAATGTCTATGTTCTCCTTTTAGCTTGAGGAGAGCACAGTAACACAACTCTCCTTCCTCCCTTCAGAGGTAGGTTTCCTTCCCACAAAAGGAGAAGAGCATCCCTTCTGGATGGCCTTTCTGCCTAGGACCTCTGGCTGTAGGTCTTTGGATCTACCAGTGTTGCTTATTCTCAGGGCTACCTAAGTAATGCTTTACTACGGTATGGCATATTGGGTTCAGCTAGTTCACAAAAGTACATGGAGACCTACTTATAATACATTAATTAGTTGAGAGGCAAGATGTGCCTCTTACCCTGAAGCGTTTGTTCATTAGGCAGTTGTTCTGTGCATGATTTTGCATAAAAGAGAGATCCAGATTATTTTTAAGGTTGGGGTTTTTCTTTGAATGAAATCTGGATGTGTACGTGATTTCTGAACTTTCTGAAAGTTCTGCTTCCTGAACTTTTTATTAATTAGAAGATTAATTTTATGAACAGATAGAAGCAAACAATGCATAGGACTGGCTCTAGGTCTCTTCCCCTCCCAGCTGAGAGAATACCCTCCTTGTAAACTGTTCTACTTCTGGCACAGTCACTCTTATAAGCTATGCAGTGGCTCAGATGTGAGAAAGAGGTTAGAGGATGCTTCTAAGCAGATAATTCTGCAGTTTGAGGTCTAGGATCTACTTGTTGTTAGGGGAAAGGTCAGACCATGGCAGTTATTTAATTAGCTGTAGCTGCTATGTAGCATGCTCAGCTCACAGTGGATTTAGGACAGTTGAGTTACATTTCCTGTTTGTCCCTAGCCAGTGTTTTCTGCATCAGTGGGTCTTGCAGTTACCTGGGGCATTTAAACAGAGCTTGAGCAGATTTAAAAAGTAGCACTTATCCTAAAGCTAAAATAAGAGTTTACTGTGTTCTCAGTAAGAAATATAGTCCTACTGTATCAGTTTGAAAGTCTAGTCTGGTCCAGTATCCTTTTTTCCAAAGAATGGCTAGAGAAAATTCTAGGAATAAGGCAGGCACAGATGTCTTTCCTGATATGCACTTCTAGCAATGTGCAACTTGGATGTTTCCAACAAAGCGTGTTTCCTGATCGAGGTAGCTAAAGTAGGTCAAAGTACAAAACTTACTTTGGTACACAATTGCATTAAGCTGATCTCAAAATCCCAAGAAGAAATAAACATCACCAGAACATGCTTGTTCAAGAGACTAAGGATTGAGTTCATCTATTTTTAGGTAGTAACACTGTCTGAATTTTAGTTGTTGCCTTGTGTCTTAGTGACTGGCTTTTAGAAAAAGAAACAAATATTTCTACAGAGACATTTTGTTACCTATTTTGAGAAAGTGGAAGCAACTGGTCAAGCTGATGTAGTTTGTTAGTTAACTAAGCCAGAAATAGATGATTGTGACAGAGACTGGATAATTTTTAAAAAGCTAGTCTGTCCTCTGTTTTTCCCCCCTCCAGCAGGTTAAAAAAAAAAAAAATGGTGGGGAAGGGGGGAAGCTGCTCACTGTCTGAATGTGTAGGCTTCTGCTTGTCAGCGTTGAGATGTGCATTGTTTTGAGCTTGCTATTCATGGGGCAAACATAAAAACCCTTGACAGATCCCAGATATTATGGGGTAGGCATAGCAAGTGTCTTAATGAAGCACTGCAAAGCACTGACACCCTCCAAGTGCTCTAGTAACTTCTCAGCCACATATGAGCAACAACCTGTAGTCTCCCAGTTTTCTACTCCCTCTCTTGCCTTTACATGGCTGAAATAGTTTTGCCCTCCTCTGCCTCTGGTGGTAAAAGGGTAGGCCAAACAAAACTCTTGAACTGGGATAAATCACAGTTTAAAACAAACGACCACTCTTTTTGCACCTGGCTTGTGTTATAAGCAATCACTTTATTCATGGTGGTCCAATGGTACTACGGTGAATGGGTAAGATTTATTTATTTTATGTATACAATAGCTTTTCTGAAAATTACTAGATGCCTACCAGTTTCACAGCTGTCTCAGAAAATAAAGTACGCATTTTTAGAACTAGGTTTAAAAACCCTGTGGTAACAAAAATGAGTGAAAAGAAAAAATAGTCTGTTTGGTTTCTGGGAGTAAATATGAAACCAGTTAATGTGAATAGGGGGGAAAGACTGTTCAGACTAATTCTATGTGTCTATTCTGTGTGTTTGTGGTGTTCTCATCCTCTTAGTGAGCAATACTGAATAAGGTTAGTATATAATAATTTGAAAACAGTATTCCCTCTCCCTTGTTTTTGTTTGGCTTTTACAAATGTATTTCTTCATTTTTGTTCAAATAATCTATAAGGTGCTATTTTAGAGAGTGTGCTCTGCATTAGCAGTTTTCCATAGCTTTGTGTATACAAATTTCATAGTTTTGTGCTCAGCTTGATTATGAGAACTGGAAATGGTACAGTGATGAGTCATGTACCTAGAACAGAAAGAGTTGCTGTTCTCATAAGATACAAGTCCTGTGAAAGTGTCCAAAGCAGCTATAGATGTCCTAATCAACAAAAGATTTGTAAACCTTTAGGAAGATAAGCAAGCATGTGAACCACAAGCTGTTTTGACTCCCTTCCCTTCTCAAGTGCTTTGGATACAAATAAACAGTATCTAGTGTTTTTTAATGAGTCTTTGGTAATTCCGACAGTTCTGCTTATAAGGGACTGACTCTAAATTGGATTGTCTGGTATAATCTCTGGGAGTAGATATGGGCTTACTGAACAGTGGGAAATTGTTGCTTTTATTTAATTTTTGCCTTGGGAGAAAGAGATTTATGTTTGTAATAATACTTCTCGTCTCTTCCCACATATCCCTTAAGTTAAGCAGTGGCTGTGGTAGACCCACAGCCTAATGTTACCTTGAGTTCTTTTGGCTTTTTTCTGCTTGTCTAAGCATCATGCTGAACACTGCCACATGTGCCTGGCTGACGTATGTGATGGATCTATATCTCTTTAATCCTTTCAAGCACCTTGAAGACTTCCTTATATTTAAAGTGTCCTAGCTCTTCTTGGGATGTCAACTTTGTTCATTACTAATGTCAGTGCTACTACAGGCCAAATCTTTAGATAATCCATTCTGTCTCAGTGGACCATGATAACATGGTATAGTGAAATTTGGGATAAATACTCACAAAAGAATCTGATGTACTACAGTTTTTTATACAGATGTTTGTCTGATCCCAGATTCAAGTGTGTAGCTTATTTTGAGAGTACTTTACTCAAAAGTCTGGCTGGGTTAAACTCACAAATAATGTACTGGTACCTCAAATTCTGTTAGAATCTGAGTCAAGCCATGTGTGCTGTTGGGCAGTCTACTTGCAGAAAACAAGTTTCAAAATGGCTTTAGATTTTCTATCCTGAATCGATGATGACAAATCAGCATCCCTCAGGGCATGGATGCTGCTGGTGCTTGCTTAGCAAAAGGGAATTACTCCTGAACTCCTCCTTTAGCTATGCTAGTGTTTTGCTGGAAGACAGTGTTGGCCCGCTGTTGTTGTGGAGAAGCAAACACTTTGTCTTTCTGTTGAAGCTTGGAAGTACAATATGAAGTTATACATGAGAATTTAATGTCTCTGTATTTCCATCTTCTTGCCTATGTGTGTGCACATAGGTAGCAGCTGTACACCTAGATTACATGTTGGCAGTACTGAGCTCTGCAGGGAACACAGGTACAGATTAGAAAAATTGAAAGGCAAACAATGGCTTGTGTTAGCAAGGAAAAAGATTTACCATGAATGTGATTTATAAGTGATAAAGCCAGGATTGATTTTTTTTTTTTTT
>VXAY01006698.1:1025525-1065481 GCA_013399855.1 Oxyruncus cristatus
TTTTTTTTGGTCTCTCTCTTCCTGCAAGATAAGGAATTTTTGTTGTATTAATGAACGTAGTTCGGCTTAATCTCAGTAAATAGATGTCAGATGCAGCTGGGAAGATACTCTGATATAATTCTGCAACAAAAAGAAAACTGTAAAATGCCTTAGTAAATGCCTTAGTATCTTGCATGGTAACAATTAACACAGATTTACTCCAGAGTTACAGGTAGCAAGTAAAGATGGAGTATCACAACACACAGCAGAAAATGTTGCCAAATGCAGTTAGGGAAATGTTTTCAATATTAGTATGCATAGTTAAAGTGGATTAAAGAGTGTATGAGAGATTGTGGGAATTGTGGTATATCTACAGAAGAATTTATCAAGGAGTGACTCTCATGCCATCCCATCTCCCCATGATATTTTTGCATAAGTAATGCAGATTCTAGTTATTTACATTGTTTCTTCTGTCAAACCATAATTATGTAGAGGTTGTTTTTGCAGTGGAAGCCATTGTAAAAATCAGCTGGTCTGTTTTTATTTCACTGCTGTTACTCGGTGTTCTCATCATAGAATCTAGGCTGAAGCTCTTCTGTTTATACTGAAACTGAGCAGGATTGACACAAGCTATGCCTAAGGCAGAGCCACCACCCTCTCATCTTCTCACTGAATAGAATCTTCTCTGTCTTGTCCCCCTTCTTATTTTGCAGTGCTTTGGTGGTGTACTTTGGGGGTCAGAAACATTTTAAAAGTTTGCGTGAAGCACAATAGAATGAAGGCCCAATAGTGTGAGTTCTCAGGACTGCTGAAATATCAGTGGCCAGTAACAATCTGAAGAATAATGACAAAGCTTTTGAGTTCTTTGAACTTTTTATTTTACATCTGTATCTTCTTTTCTTACTTCTAAAGTGACCTTCCCTACAGCTTAGGGTCCCATCTTTCTGGATAGTATGCAGACCACCCTGATAATATGCCACTTGGCCTGTAGAGTTTGTTGCCAAACGTGGCGTAAGTAAGGGTAAAAATGAGTAAGTTTTAAGGAAGAGGATGTGAAATAGAAAGCAAACTAAACTGTTGTGCCTTGTATGAAATCTCTTTTTTTTTTTTTTTGAGGTCATTAATTTGATTAGTTATAATGCCATGTTGTCTTTTTTTCATAATCTAGCTTTATGCATTATATAGGTAACACAGATGAATGCAAGTAGATTCATATCTGAGGGACCTGGACCTAAACCTAAACCCTCAATTTTCTAGCCAATATCAGAGCAAGTTTTGTGTGAGCTATGTTCAGAGCTATACAGTTCAAGTAAGTATTCAGTTGGATCTAGAGCCAGAGTAAACTGTTTTTTACATTATTTCACACAGCCTTCTCCTGGATAAATTGGCAAGATACAGGTTGGATAGGTGGCCTGTGAGATAGCTAGGAAACTGGTTAACAGACCAGAGTGATTGATTGTTTTTACTCAGGCAGGTAGCCTGTCACAAATGGGGACTCCCAGGGGTCAATACTGGACCCTACACTGTTTAATATCTTCATAAGTGATCTGGATGATGGAATTGACAGCACTGTCAACCTGCTTGCTGATGGCACCAATCCAGGTGGTGAGGTGGACAATTCAGAAGGGTAAGCCATCTTAGAGAAACCTGGACAGGCTGGTAGGGTGGGCTGTCAAGAACAGTATGAATATTAACAATGACAAATGAAAAATCCTCCACCTGGGACAGAATACCAAAGCATGCAGTACAGGTGAGATCTGCGTGGCTGGGGAGCAGCCTTGCTGGAAGGGACCTGGGGGCCTGATGAGCAACAAGCTGAACACGAGTCAGCAGTGTGCTGCTGCAGCAATGAAGGTAGATCAAATCCTGAGCTGCATCCACAGGGACATTACTAGCTGAGATGGAGATGCAATCATCCCACTCTGCTCAGTGCTTGTGAGGCTGCACTTGGAGTGCTGTGTCCCATTCTGGCCTCCACAAATCAAGAAAGATGTGGACAGACTGGGGAGGATCCAAAAGAAGACTACAAAGATGATCAAAGGGCTGGAGAATCTGCCCTGTGAGAAAGGATTGAAGGAGGTTCATCTTCCTGGAGAAGAGAATGCTTGGGGGGAACTTCATCACAGGATTCTAATATTTCAAGGGTGGCTACAAAGAGGATGGAGCCTCTCTCTTCACAAGGAGCTGTGTGGAAAAAAACAGGGGGCAACAGATACAAGTTGCACTGCGAGAAGTTAAATCTCAATATAAGAAAGAAATTTTTAGAGTGAGAACAATTGTTCACTGGAAATAACTTCCCCAGAGATGAGGTAGAGTCCTTATCACTGGAGGTTTTAAAGATGCAATTGAACAGAGTGCTTGATAAGTTTATCTAGGTTCCCTTTCCCATGTACGGTTGGACCAGATGATCTTTTGAGGTCACTTCCAACCCTGACTGTTCAATGATTCTGAGATTGTTTCTACAAGTAAATTGTTTTGTGACCTTGAATTCTAATGAATGTCAACCTCTCTTCCCCTCCTCTCTGTCCTGCTCCTTTCGAGGCAGGACTGCCTCAACACGGATCAGCATTACTGCAGCTCCTACCCATGAGGCCAGTGGCCAACACGTGGCCAACCCAGGAGGACTGTAATGAGATGATTGTTTTTTCTTGGTCTAAGTGGTCCTCCCAGCAAACTTTTGAATCAGTTGTCAGTACCAGCCTAGCCTGACTGGTACTGACAGTGGATCAGGGGCACTGCCCAGTCACTTCATTTTCTACCCATGACTTTCTTTGAAATGACAAGTTTTCATAAATGAAGCTGTAAAGAACGAAGTGAAGAAAAGTAGAAATAAAATTCAGAACAGAATCCATACTTCAGCATCTACAAATTGATTTGGTTTCTTTTTCACTAGATCTGGAGATCAGTTTCAATTCTCCATTTTAATTACTACTTTTTGTAGATGTCTTTAAAGTATTGATACTATGCTGTGAACTGTGGCAATGCTAGGAAACGTTTTAAAAAGTCTGCTGGTTCTACAAGAAGCTGTGTGGTCTGGCTCTGTTCCAAAACAAGTCTTGTTACTTGTCCTGAGACACACAGTTAGAAACATACGTTTGTCTTGATTACTCGAAATATAGTTCACTAATTAGTTGATGTCAGTTCTAGTTTGGCAATTTGGCAGTGAGAAATGTTTTTTTCGCTTATGTTCAGTTGATTCAGAGCATGAGAGAAAGCTTAGTTGTTCACCTCGGGTATAAAACAAGAGTTATCTAGGCTTTACTGATTAAAGGAAACCATCCATATGCTGAATCTTTTTATATGCAGTTAATTACTGCCATATGGAAAGAAATCTTACATCATTCCTCGTAGGTACACTATCCAGTACTGCAGGCTGAGCAGACCTAGGAATTTATTTTAATTGTTAATGGTAGGTTTAATACCTCTTACAAACTGGAAATGCCAGGAAATAATTGGTATCTCAGTTCATGGGAGTGTTTATCTTTTAGATGGCCCTCACACAAACTATAAACAGTCTAAATACTAATGCTGGAAAGACCAATTTACATCAGTACTTAATGTTAGTGGTCTATACTTAGCTCTTCCTTGTGTTTCCCATGAGGGCAATTTCACAGTGAGAGCAGCAGGAATGAGCACTGCTCATGGCAAGCCATTAGAAGTACTTTTTTAATATTTGAAAACAGAATAAAATATTATGGGTAGAAAGTCCTTAAATGATGGAAACATCTAGAGCATTTTACCTGTACTTGGACCCTTGTTGATTGAGTATATATAGTATTGAATTGGTGCTAGTACTGCTATTTTGAAGTGGCTAAAAAATATCACACTGTTCTACATCAGTTCATGAGCTGCTCCAAGAAGTCTGTAGCAATGGATGAGAGTGTTGTCATTGCTGGCAGTCAGATTTGAAATAGCCCTTGTGATCTGCTTCCTTTCAAATAAAACCAGGGGCTAATCTTAACATCTAGTTGTTGGTGAGGTAAGATGCTTCACGTTCTAGAGACTACAACATTGCTTGGCTGCTGTGATCAATTGGTTATTTTATATATTATGATAATAATTATGTACAGAAAGGTAATATAAATGTAGTAAATATATTGGTTAGTTTAGTACAGGCTCAGGACATTAAATCATCTCACCTTCTAAGTCACTGCTTTTTGCTTGTGCAGGAAATCATCAAGGATTTGAGGAAAGTAATGTTTTTAATTGGCACTTATTTCACTTGCTCTGAAAGGTCTTTTTACATGTAATTAACTAAACCTGTTGACTCTGAGATATTTTGAAGCCCTGTGTGCTTGGTACTCATGCTGATAATGGGCAATTTCAGACTTGAATGAATTTATAATCTTATTGAAGGCACACGTTTCCTCTGTAGGAAACCTTGTGAGTTACAATTTAGCTGTGTCTGTCTTTATCTGGGAGAGAACTGGGACCATCAGGTCTCCAATATGGGTCCTTTGTTACATTAATCCTGTAATTTCACTGCTGACTTTTAGATGTTGGATGTGTTCTTCGGCACTGCAGCTAGGTCTGATGAACCCCTCACTAGGGAAGCTGCACGTTTAGGTTCGCAGTAGTCAACTCTAGGTTTGGGATGTGGTGAAAAGGCTGCAATCTCAGCCGCAAGCAGGTATGTTCTGCTTGGTGCAGCAGTCCACATGGCTGGTACTGACATGCTGGGACCAGGGAGGGATGTCTGAAATTTCCTTCCAGTAGAGGGAATGGGAGCTGGAAGGAATGGCTTAGAGGGCATATGGACAAAGACTCATAGGAGCACTCTGGAAGGACTTCCTTAGTAATTTTTTGCAGGTTGCCCCAGGATACAACCATGGAGAGAATGACACATTGCAGAGATGGAAATTAAATTGAGATTATTGTCCACGTTTGATCATGAATAACAGTAGCATATGTTTTTCACAACTAGGATTGTTTTCAGTTCCAAACATATACTACTGCAGTAAGACTTGTCATATATTTTCATACAACTGCAGAATGGTTGAGGTTGGAGGGGACTCTCGAGGTTTCTGGAGGGGAGAAGGACTAGGGTGGTAGGGATTAGGTGTTCTCTTGCTTTCATTTTTAAAGAAGGGTGTGCTTAAAAGCTGGTAGCTCTGGGTTCTCCACTCTCCATAACTTGTCTAAGCTTACAGAAGTCAAGCTTTTGACTTTTTCTTTTTAATGGAGCAGTGGCTCTGCGTACAACAAAGCCAAACAACTAGATTCCTTGCCAAATCATTTACAGAATTATTTTTAAGAATATGTGTTGCTTTCTCACATTGTCCTTTAATGAAAGAGTCAGTAGCGGCATCTCACAGCTTTGTGCATAGCATATGGTTACAAGAGTAACTGTAAAATCAGGGGATCCTGAGATCACTCCTTGTTGAATCTGTCAGCTTTCAGTACTGTCTCCTAAGCTGAAACTGATTCAACCTGTTAAGTGAGAATTTAATTTTTCTCTAGTTTTACCTCATAATTGTTTCAGTGCATCTTGCAGTGTTCTTTCAGTCCTCTTCAGTTTTTTTCTCCCATTCCTGAAGCCATGACCCCTGTGGTGTAACTGTTGTGAGTCACACAGCTAGAAAAGAAAACAAGTGTGCTGTGGCATGTGCATGACCATTGGGGTCATGGGTTGAGGAATGGGAAACTTATATGCTCCAGAGCTTGTTTACTGCAGATTTGATGATCCACAAAGATTTATGAAAGAATGCTTTTTGTAGTATTGCCTATAGCAGCACCTACGTCCTTTCTTGTAAGTAACAGTGATGTCTGGACTCCTCTCAGACAGCTCATGGGTCCCAACTAGCCCTTTCTGAGAGCTGGGGACAGGTAGCATGCATGCAAGCTCTGAGCATTAGCAATCTATAGGCTGTGACTGCTTTTGTTAAAGAACTGGTCCAGTTTCATTGCTGCCATCTACTGAAACTTGAGTTTTCCACCTCAATGAGCAGACTAGTGGGAAGCAGAGTTTTGCAGATGAGGTCTGAAATGCCACAGTACTGTTAAAATTAATAACAAAAATTGGCCCCCTCGCCCGCCCCATCAGGACTTCCAAAATGTATGTTCGGTTATTTTGTTACTTAAAGTTCAGCTTCCTGTGCACCTTAAGTGGTCCTAACTAATACTCTTTCTGTAGCTATTAATTCTTTTGCTGCTGATGTGTTTGTCTCTGATACAGCTCTTCCTGGTACCTCCTGTTTTCTGAGCAGTAATGCATGAATGTGTTTAGCTTTTTTGTGTTGTCTTTAGTACAAAAACATATGTTCTTTCTTTGTGATAATGAAAACTTCTATATATACTTCAGAAAAGCCTTATAATGTAATATTTTGGGGGGAAAAGTGATCTCATTTGCTAAATTGAATTTGAAAAATGCTTATTACCAAAAAAAAGCCTTCTTTTCTAGTACTGGTTAAATGCTGTAGAAATTGCAGGGTTCACTACATACTTGGTCAGAAGGCAAAGCGTATTTGTTCCTATAATTAATATGGCATATATTCATAGAATAAAAGCACTCCACAGTCTGATATGTTATATATAGGAGTGCCTGGGCACCAATGAAATATGAGAAATTGTATGGTGGCCTTAATGACCAATTCTTTTTATTCTTTTTCTTCTAAGGCTTGTATGATTTTACACTTGTTTAAAAAATGTCTTTTCCCCTTCCCCTCTTAAAGGTAGAGACCTGTGGGTTCTTGTTCTGGGAAGGTTTCCAACCCATCATAATATTGGCATTCCAGAGTTCAAGTATGTTGCTAATATGCATGGGGATGAGGTACGTTTCAATTTTTGCAATGTCATTTATACCAAATACACTTACCAGGGGTTTAGAGTGAACTTTTCTCTGGCATGTGCTGCTTATTATTGAGGTATGCCATAACTCAAAGAGGACATAACATGCGTGTATTTCTTGAGGAATTTTAAGAATAAAGTTCCCTTGTTTTGGTGGAAAGGCTTTAGCAGACCTTACATCATAGTCAACAGTCCTACAATCCTACATCCAAGACCTCTCTTAAGCAGAGAGCTTTGTCTTCTCCAAGTGATAAAACCCAGAGGCTTTAACTTTCCTGGCAATGAGTCAGATTCAGTAGTTTGCTTGCACATTATTATTGCGTATGCATGGAATATGATTGCTAGAACTCTTCAAATACATCCTAAGATTAAATAACAATTGCTGTGAAGCATCAAATTATTTATTTTAGGCAGAAAATTTGTCTTGGAAACCTTAAGCTAGGAACACCTAAATTCACCTGAGATAACACAGTGAATAGAAAACAAAAAGCAATTCCAAAGCAGTTAACTTGCTCTGGGATGAATGCTCTCTTATTAATGATAAATAAGAAAATGGTGATTATAAGCCTTCCTGGTGCAGGCTGGATCAGAAAGAATCAAAGCTTCACTCTCCTCTTTAGTACTTTCTTGCTTTCTATTTCCCTTATTCTTTAGCTTTACCTGCTGATATTAGTCATGTTCAGGATAAGTTTAAACTACTCAATATATTTTTATACAGTTTTCATGTGAGGGTTAAATAATTTAACAGGAGTGTGTGTGTGTGTATATATATATGTGCTAGCCTGTGAATTCCCAAAACTAAGAAAAATACATGTAGTAGGAAGTGCATCCTGTGTAAAGGGCAATGTATCACAAGTTATTACTATTAACAATACTGTGTGAGAGCACTTGCACGCCTACAGGCACTTGTGACATTTTGTGCCAAGAATTTTCCCCAAGTTAGACTAGTTTCACCTTGTTTGACAGTGGCTACGCTCAAAGTGCTGCTGGAAATTTGACTGATTTGGAATTTAACTCTGCGTGGGAAGGAGCTGATTCATGGTTTCAGATGTGTTACTGGATGCCCAAGACAGGGTTTGCAGCTTCTGAAACTTGTTTTGTGTCAGCAGGGGAGTATGTGGTGCCTTGGAACTGAGGATCCATACGACAGTCCCTGCTGAAGGGAATTGCAAACCTATGGCTATAGATCACTTAGCTTTGATGGGAAGGAGGGAGAGAGCAAGATCCGATCTCATCCAGAATGGCATGACTGTCATGTCCAATGTTGCTGCGCTGCAAAAAGCCACAATGAAGCACCCGTGCCATTATCGCTGCCCAGCTGGATAGTACAAGGAGCTCTGAACTTAGAAACAAGCACCGTTTGCATATCCATGGGGTTGGGAGTTGCTGCAGATTGGCAACTCAGATTATTGCCTAGGATCTAAGTATTTTATTGTCTTCATGAGGAAATCAGGCAAGAGTTTGGCACTGTGTCTGACTTTAAAACAGTCAGTCTGAGCAGGGTTGATCCTTGAAGTGCCTGGGTACCATATAGCACTGAGTGGCCTGCTATGTACTCACTTGTTCACTAGACCAAGCATGCATCTAGGGAACGTTCTGGAAATACAGCTGTTCTTCCTTTCAGGCCCTCATGATGATCTCTGCCTAATGGGGTTTTTTTGTGCATACATATAATGCACAGTTGGTGTTTGTTTTTTATCTGATCATAAATGTATTTCAGATGTCAGGAAATGAATTCCTCATATAGAGAGGCATTGGAGAATTTGAATTTTTTTTCCCCATAATCTAAGATTCTGCTGGATAGTCACTGGGAATAGATTCAACTACCCCCTCAATATATTAAGCAGATAAGTTTTGCCCTAATTGTATGACAAATTTCAATTTGTGTGCCAAAGTCTTTCATAAATTCAAACTGTGGGATTAGGACTTCATTGATCCAGTCAGATTTTTTGTGCTTCAGTGACACTTTCCATAAATGATACAAAATGAGAAGTTCTGTTCTCAAATGTTGTTTGGTCATGCTGCCTTTCTAACCTCTCATGATCACAAAAATGATACTTGAGTTAGCTGGCCAGCTGCTCCTAAAACACAAAAGTTGGGAAGTATCCTGAGCTGAATGTGTGTGGGCTGTTCACACATGCTGCTGGAAAAAACTCTGGGTTATTTGGAGAGTTGCCCAATAGGGAAGTTCTAATAAAATAATGTGAGCACACAATTCTAGGAAAAGAGTTGTTTTTTTTCAGAACTGGCTGATTTTTTCCTAATACCGTAAGATGTAACCAGCCAAGGTTTAAAAGACTTGCTTTTATGTTCATTATTGCCAAATAAAGTGAACTTCTGCCCCAGATTCACAGAGAGACAACAAAAGACTTCTCCTGTTCTTTGTGTGACTCTATGAAGTTGGACACCATCTTTAGCAGTACTTCTTGTTTAACCCAAGCCAGATTAATTTAAACTGACTCATCAAAATGGCACTAATAGACTGCACAAAATGCATAAGCCTGTGAAATGTTAATAGAGTCTGCACTGGGGAAGGTGAGGGAGAGTTTGCCTGCTGCTCTGGGGCAGCTCCCATTCTGAATTAGGCAGCAGCTTCTCTTGTCCCAGCCTCATACTCTTGCTTGAAAGATCTTCTCTTTCTCAGTCTGCACACTCACACATTCTTCTCTGGGGAAGAACTGATTCCACTTAACATCGACCACAACCAAAGACCTAAACAACCCGAAGTCATAAATGGAGTAGAACTATCACCTTTGGACCAGCTGTGCCAGGGACTTGAGTCCATTCTATACAACTGAACCATAGGATCTAATTGGAAGGCTGTTCCTCAACCGTATAAATCACAGCAGGGAAATCCTTTGAGGAGAAGTATGTCTGAACAAACTGTAAACTACCTGTGTGTTTCTACTTGTTCCCCTTAATGTGATAAGTATATGGTTTTCTTAACTTTCTGCAGCTACAGTGTAACTGGGCCATCACAAGATAACATCTTTCTCAGGATGGCAATGCTGATACCAATCCTTTTCTCCTAAAGCATCCACTTCTGATTGCTTTACTTTCTTAGTGTAACAGTGTTTTGCCTCTTTCAGTATGTGAAACTGAGCCTGAACTGATAGATATGAGCTAACCTACATGAAAGGATGTGTTTGTCTTGCTGGCTTATCTGGTGAAATAAGTTAAAGCACCTATATCCTATTTGCCATGTCATCATAGACATAGTCATATCCACAATAAGGTTTCCTGAGATAGGGCATGACATAAGTTTTTTGAGATATTAGGGCTTAGGTGAGTAAGGACGGGAGTAGCTTTATTTGTAATCAGTATAACTGAGACTTAAAACCCCCTAAACAACAAACTAATGACAAGACACTAATTGTTGTATAGAATTTCTCACTCCTATTTCCAAGAAAATAAATGGAAGCTGCATTTACACCACCAAGATACCACTATGGGAAAAAAAGGCAGGTTTTTTATCACCCAGTTGCACAGAGACAATTGTGTCCACATACTACAATCTGCTATAAGGAATTTTCAGCAAATATTCCTATATCCTTAGTACTATGCACTATATTATGGAAGTGGTGTGCAGGGAAATAATATGTGCTCTAGAAAATAAAAAAATATTTATTAAAAAAAATTGCATTGTGAACTGTTTTCCACCTGGCTTCAGTATAAGCTGATGTGAAGAAGGTCAGAAGCACCAGAGGTTTCAAAATTTAAAGCAATCAAATCTCAGTGCTAACAACAGACTTTTAAAAAAGCTGGGTGCTGCTGAGATCTGTTTCAACACAGTTCAACACTGCCTTGCCCCAGTTACCTTTCTCCTTATCTTCCTCACACTCTTCTGTGTGGGAAAAGAAAAAGCTATCCATTTGTCAGCCAGGTGAAGCTTTGTGCTGAGAAGCATGTGGAATTTATCCAGGCAGTAACAACTTATACCAATTACTAGTTCAAAAGCAGACTTTATGTTGCCATTTCCTTCAGTGATAAACCACAGAACTGCACTTCCCTCTCATACATATGCTAGTCTCAGATTTTCATAGTGATTGCTGCAGTAGAAATGAATGGATGTGTGTCAAACTATTTGCATAAACAACCACTTTAACACTGGTGTATTTTAGTAAAGAAGGACAAACACAGTGAGGTGTGTTGTAGCGGTGCATAAAAATTAATGCTGTACAAGTGTTAGAAATAACATCTTGTAAGTGTGATATTTAAGTGGGAAACCAAGATGGACTACTGGTTTCTCTGCTCTAACTCCACTTCCTTAGGTGAGGTTGTGCCTGGTATGCTGAACTTAGGCCTGTAGAGCAGCTGGGGCTCAAGCAAGGAGACTGGCAAGACTGTGTTGCCCAGAAACAGGTCCTACCTGATGGTTTGGATCTTTCTTTCGACATCGTTCACCTTAAAAACCAGGCCATGTTTAAGGAAAGAATTTTAATAATAAAAATGGGCAGAGTTCATCCACCCATAGTCCCCTGGTTGTAGGTCTCTATCATGTGGTAACAACAGTGTTCTAAAACCGGGGTGCTGCAGTAAAGTGTTACAGTGCAGGTCCAATTGAAGCTAACCTTAATCTTCTAACTGGCTTCTTGAGTAAGCCCTCTGGTAGCCGAGCAGGGTGCTGACACAGCCATGCCAGAGGGGAGAGTCAGAAAGTTTAAGGGATATGTGTACAGAAAGAGCAGTCACACCCTTTTCTACAGCATTGATCCGTCCCTGACACACGCACACTTCTTCCTTCAAGAGTTCCGCTGAGGAACACTGAAAGCTTTTCCTGCTGACTTTCTCCCTTTGGGGCACAGGAGGGAACTGACAGCTGAAAGTGCACAGAGAAACTTAATGTCTAATTGCGTCTCTAGAGGTGAGAGAAAGGGCTTTCCTTTGCTTTGCTGTCACCCTTCATGTGAACTGCAGCAGAACAAAACACCTGGGCATCACCCTTGGGATACTGCAATTAAAACCAAATGTTCGTTATGTCTTCTCAAAGCCCCAGAGCATATAAATGCTGTCCCCTGCTCTTCTATCTCCATATGAGATTTGAGGCAGGTTAAGGTATCTGTCCTTGACTTTACTGTCAGCAACCTACATTCAGTGTATCCAGATCCTTTATTTGAAGCTCTGAAGTAAAACTCAGTAACTCATAACTCTTATCCACAGGTACAGCTGACCCCTGTAGTAACAGGGTGAAGCTTGACTGAGCAGCAGATGCTTTCCAAGGGCTTGATCACAACTTGAGCTATACTTTCCCAGAAACAAAGACTTTCCCTCTCCTATAGACACCTCCAGATGTGCTTTCTCACGAAATGCAGGGTACTCTGGATCCAAATAAAACCACTCCTCTGCCACCTCACCAGAACAGTGATAATAAGTATACTCTTCCCTCAAGCGCAATGATAAAAGGACCGGTTCTCTTATGATAGAGATAATCTGAATTCTTTAATGTGCTGAGTACTTGGGTACAAAAATAGCTATACAAGGATTCCTGTAAAATAGGGTTAGTTTTTAAAATACTGTATACATAACTAAGTCTGGGGCTAACTTTTAAGTGCAAAGAATGTTACCTGTGAAAAACTGGTCATCTTTCATTCTTTGTCAATATTGTCCTTTTCTATTACCTTCTTTGTTACTTTTCTTTATCTTTTTTTCCCCCTTTCTTTTCCTGCTTCTCTACCCTTTCTTTTGGTCAGGCACTGAAGAGAAGTACAGTAGAAGAGCCCTTTCCCAGTTTCTCCAGACAGCAGTGCAGTCTTGTCTATAGTTTAGCTGTCTCTGCGGTAGGGCCATTCTTGCTGATTCTGAGTCTGTTAGCTTTATCTCTCATGCCCAGGGCCATGATTTGGCTGGTTTCTCTCCCTTCCTTTCTTCACCCACCCCTATATTCTTCCCAAGATGTCTATCACCCTGTTCAAGAACTGCCTGTGCAAGACAGGTTCTGTTTCATCTCTTCATAAATGTCACAGAGGATATTTATCAAGCCTGCAGAGCAGTCTGTTTTCATTTACTCAGGTGCTGCTTTGAAAGCTACTAGAAATGGAGGAAATTAGGTACCTTCCCCCCCTTCTTCAAAACCCGTTTTCTGTAGTGTCTATAAAAAGAAACACTTAGTGTTTGAGTAATGCAGCTTCCCCTAGCAGATTACTTGATGGTTGCTTGCAGGAGACCAGCAACAAGGGTAAAACCTAAGAACAAATCTACTGGGGGGCAGGGTGGGAAGAGAAGGGCTCCTGCTTTTTCCCTGTGCAAACAGGGCAGCAGAATTGCTCAAGTACCAATTCAGAGACCATGGCTGCCTTCAGGTGTGACACTTAAAACTGTGTGATGCGCAACTTAGCCGAGTCAGGTTTGGCTCTACATTGTTTGTTTGTTTGTTTCTTCTGCAAAACCGCAATTGGCACCTAACTGGCAAGACGTGGTTTGTTCCCAACCTGATCAGCAGCTACACCCAATTCTCCTGCCCCATCATGTATCCAGGCAGAGGTCCTGCTGGATGGTGTCTGTGTTCCCATTTCCCTTAACACCAAAAGCAGAATTTGCCTCTTAAAATGCACCAATGTGAAAATTCAACAAGATAACAAGTACAGCAAATATCTGTGGAGAAATACTGCTTTTCCCCTGCTTGATTCTGCCTACCTTTTACCTTAGATTACCTCAGTTGGTTAGAACATGGTGCTAATAACACCAAGGTTGTGGGTTTGATCTCTGCAGGGGCCATTCACTTAAGAGTTGGACTCAATGATCCTTGCGCGTCCCTTCCAACTCAGAACGTTCTGTGAAATATCTGCGAAAAAATTATTAATGTAATCTTAAAGCAAGGAGATGTGTATCTGCAACATCAGGTTCATCTGGTAACGCCACTCTGTGTTCCTCACTTTGGAAAAAATAATTCTTTGCAATATTTCCACCTTGGTGAAAGACTCATTTTAAAAGGTACTGAGATGCTTTAGCTCTAAACTAGAGCCTGCAGTGATTTGCCAAGTTTTGTTCTTGAAGATGAAGTAGAAATAAATTGTCTCTAGAGTACATCTAGTTGCACATCTTGGTTTGTTCCCATTCCAGGCAGGGCTTAGGAACCCTATAGTGCCCTTGAAGCATGGATCACAGTGCTATGGAAAGTGCCCCTGGAAAGTATAGTCCAGTAAACACTGCAGTAGTGGTTTCTAGGGTAGAATAGGGTTGATTGTTCATAACTCTGGATCTGGAACTTGCCACTATTTTACCTGAAATCTGATAAAGGGAGGTGTCCTGTCAGCTTTCACAACTGATACAAACTTACACGAACAAAAACATGTGTTTAGCTTTTTCTCTACCACTGCTTTCCCTTGATTCAAAGTCTGAATCCAGGTGTCCTTCCATGTCTTTTTCTAAGGTTTTATGTATACATTTGGTTTCCCCAATGCATGTGTTCACAACATTAAAATAAAGCAGTACATGTTACAGGGAACGTAACAGAAGTGTCTATGGGGCCTCTTTGATCCAGTATTAAAGTTGACTTTCCATAAAAGTATCAATAAGAAAAGGCCTGCTCTGGAATTATGGGAGGCTTCTCCTTTCTTTCTTTTGAACTATCGCTGCCAACTGGTGATGCACAGCACTGACACTCCTGTGCACCACCCAGGGTTCCTTGGGCATCACTACAGAGCTCTGACTGTAGTGGGGCTGAGAAAACAGAGTGGGATGTTCCCAAGCCCACATGATGTTTATCAGGCAGTTTTAGTTTTTGATAAGGCTATGCCTTATCCATGCAAGATTTAAGCCCTCTAGCTGATACAGTCAGTTTCCCATTATACAAAAACCTCTGGTTGATCTGGGTTTAAAACGCTTGTGAAAACCCTCCAGTGATTCCTTTCATCTATGAAATTGCTTTAAATATATCTAGGGGAGAGCATAAAACAAACCAGTGTTGATTAGAATGCTCTTGTACGCCTTGTATGTCTGTGTAATCCACTAAGAAAAACCTGGAAGTGTAAGGTGGTGGGCCTTTTTTTTATTAATAGCAGACTTAAAATAAAATCTCATGTTTTTTTTTAATACAGACTGTTGGGAGAGAAATCCTGCTCCATTTGATAGACTTCCTGGTGACCAGCTATGGACATGACCCAGTTATTACCCGGTTACTCAATAATACCCGGATTCATATCATGCCAACAATGAATCCTGATGGATTTGAAGCTACAGAAGTGCCTGATTGTTATTACACACGAGGAAGGTAAAGGTGGCTTATGAGGGTGGGAGAGGCAAAGGAAATGGGTGGGGAGCAATAATCTCAGGTAGCCAAGAGACTGAATCATACCTGGTGGAGAGGATAGTCCAGAAGATGTGTTAGGGCTAATTTTTTCCAGTGCCATTCTGAAGATGCACTGTTACAACATGGAGTTTGTGAAATCTGAGTCAGACTGGTGTTTGTATGTGGTGCAGCCAGAGAAAATTGGGCAGAATGGAGTAATGACCTCACCTTTTAGGCAGGAGACCCAGATTGCGAATACAAGCACAGTTCCCTATTCTGTGGCAGCACCTTTAGGGTGCTACAAAAAAAGAAGGAAAACTCCCCCCACAGGGATCTATTTTAGTTGGAGAACTTTGTAACCCTTTTTAATGAGACAAAGGTGTGTCTAAGCTTGTTGAATGGACTTCTAACAGTGTGTTTAAACATGACGTTTAATGCAGATCAAGCAAGAAGGAGGAGTTGCGCAGTGAGAACTGGCTATAATACATAATATTTGTACCTGTACGAGCACTAACAGTAGTACTAGGAAAAAAAACTAACACAGAAGAAAATGTAACCAAGTTAGCATTGCATCCTGTGCTACTTTTGCTTTCTTTAATGTAACCATTGCAGAGACCAAAAAGGGATGAAAAGCCTAACAAACTGGTATAGGGAAAGAGTGAGAGAATGGGAAGAAATGCCAAAGGGACAAAGTTGGAATGTGCAGAAAAAGCAAACTCACGATCTAGAATGTCTCTTGGATCACTGGCCATGGCAACATCAGAAACAAGTGAAAAGGTAGTTTAGGCAGTTTAGTTCTTTGGGTTACCAGTGTAGGCCATCCTTTTTATTAGGAAAGAAGTTTATTTCTCTGCAAATAGATGGGACTTGTATGGAGGGGGGTATATTTTATCCCCTCACTGTCAAATAGAGTTTAACGAGTTTAAAAATTAACACAATTGACGGCAGATACCCTCTTTACTCCTGTACTGACCTGTCTGAGTGAAAAAGCAAGTAAGTGTTTGCACAGGTTGGACCCTCGGGTTCAGGGAGAAGAGTATGACTCAAGTTTTTCTCTCTGACCAGAGATGTGGCAGTACAAGGGACACAGCCATTCAGTAGTTACCTTGGTCCTCTATGCAAGTGGGAAAAACACATACAGAAGGACAACATCCTCTGATCTGGCTCTGTTTTTTCTAATTCACATATATGTAGCTGTGTGCATGCTATATGCCTGTTAAATATGCACTGTTTTCACTTGAAATAAAACAAAAGAATTGTTTTATTGTGTCCTATGAAGATTCCAGTACTGCTAGAAATCAAACTGAAGTCCATTGTCTTAATGCTTCAGAATAAGAAATGGTCATCTTATTGGTTTCCTGAAGACACTACATGCCACAGATCTGGAGTACTTGGGAGGCTGGTGGTGTGGAAGTGTCCACAGGCAAAACAGTAATGTGAATGTCTTCTCTCTAAGGTACAACAAGAATGGAGAAGATCTGAACAGAAATTTTCCTGATGCCTTTGAAAGTAACAACGCTATCATTCAGCCAGAGACTCAAGCAGTAATGAACTGGATAAAAAATGAAACATTTGTTCTTTCAGCAAACTTGCATGGGGGTGCCCTGGTTGCCAGTTACACCTTTGATAATGGTAACTCAGGTAAGCTAATAACAAATTCTCCTCCACAGATGGTTTGGTTTAGGAACATGAGGCGTACCAAAGCAAAATTTATAAGGATTCCTGCAAGGTTATTCTAGCTTTTGAGCTGGGATGGACAGAATTTGACAAACCAAAAAAAAATTCACTGCCTAATATAGCTATGTGGGAGATGTTTATCCTGTGTGTAAGCCAGCACTGTATGTTTTATCAGTAATTAGAGTTGCACAATTGCTATCTTCATTCT
This sequence comes from Oxyruncus cristatus, assembly GCA_013399855.1. NCBI lineage: Eukaryota > Metazoa > Chordata > Aves > Passeriformes > Cotingidae > Oxyruncus > Oxyruncus cristatus. The sequence goes on from VXAY01006698.1 coordinate 1,042,403, forward strand.
GTAGTTACTGGCTCTTCGAAAGGCTATAGCAGATCTCCAGATGATGATGTCTTTATTCACCTGGCAAAAACCTATTCTTCCCACCATGCCAGCATGTACAAAGGGGCTGGGTGTGACAGCAGACAAACCTTTCCAGAAGGCATTACCAACGGATACTCTTGGTACCAGTTGGAAGGTAAGAATCTCAGTGATATTTTATTCAGCTGCTTCTGATATGATGTTTTTACTTTCTCCTGCCATCTTTGATTGCTGATGCTTAAAAAGGTTATTCTGACACAGTTTTACCTTTTCTTTATATGATAATTATTAATACAACAGAATAACTGTATCACTTAAAGCAAGGTTTTATTCTTGGGTCCTCTTCGTCCAAGGAAAGGGAGTGGAATGGAATGGAATTTTTACATTAAAGCACATTTATCACACCTGCTGTGTGAATTTTACAGGCTACAGGGAGGGTGGTATGCATGGAACTATTTAAGATACAGCTACACACTTTTTTCAGGCTTATTTCCATTATTCACTACACGCACAGTAACTTATAATACGCTGCCACTAATCATTATAAATCCATATATTTCCCACAAGAGAAGTTAACCTAAGCAGTCTTCCTCTCTCAGTTTTGACTCTAGGAACAGGTGCTCACTGCATGGTGTCCTTCCGCAGAACGCAGCAGCTTCTTCTTTCGCTCTCGCTGAGCGTCCAAGCCCATTTGCCAGATTCCACTCTTATCTCTGGGGCCTCTTGCTGGGCAGCTGCTTCTGGCTTCTCAGGTTGAACACCTGTTTGGTCTTTCAGCATTTGATGATGAAAGGGCAGTGATTTTACCCAGAGTAGAGGGCTGATGAGGAAAGTAAGCCAACTCATTTCATGCAGATTCTCTGACAGGACCTGGGTGTTTGCAGATTCTCCCAGCCAGCAATTACACGAGTGAATGAGGCAGTCACTGCTCTTTGGCTGCTTCTGTGCCCTTGCTTAAGGCCTGCAATAGCTGTATAGATCACACACATGTGCACACACTCCTTGGCACCAAGATCTTGTCCTTTAAGAAAGCAAGCCAATCTTCTGTTCATATATCATCCTTTTTAGTTGTTTGATCACTAAAATAAATGTTTTCATTGACGTTTATGTGTAGCCAAATAGAATATGGGCCCTGTGTGCTGAGGCACTGTGTGTTGCTTTCACCACCTGAATTCAAAGACGTAAAAGGCTCTTGGAATGGCTTTTCAAACTGATGAATTTATCTGCCACAATCTAGTTGGAAATGCTTGAATGAATTTCAGTCAAAGATCCACCCTTTCTCAGCCAGAATCATCATCATTCCCAAAATGCCAGCATGCTTTAGAAAACACCACTCTATGTGTAGCTAGAGTAATTAAGTCTGTTTTCCACAGGAGGCAGCAAATACAAGTGTGGCATTGAGGAATAATTTATCTGATTTACTTTTCTTACTGGTACGATGCAAGGACCTACATTTTAACTCTTCTGTTTGTCTTTTGCTTTTAACTTAGTGCTTCTTTGCAGCTGAACACTCTCTTATTTCACTTTTAAGGTGGAATGCAAGATTACAACTATGTCTGGGGACAATGTTTTGAAATTACATTGGAGCTGTCGTGCTGTAAATATCCTCCAGCAGACCAGCTGAAAAAGTTCTGGAGAGACAACAAAGTTGCTCTGATTGAATATATAAAACAAGTACACCTAGGTGGGTATGTGAATGGGGATGGGAGCTGAAGCTGAGGCCAGGTTAGAGGGAACTCTTCAGCAGCCTGGGTCAGCCTCACAGCTCACAGTGGGAGGAGCTCTGGGGTAAACTTGGGAGCTTCTGAACATGAAGTGCTACAAGGCCAGGGATGGGTAAGGGGGGAGAACTCAGGTGTGTCAGGTGAGGGGCAATGGGTGCTACTATAGTAGTGCAAGGGGCTTAAAATGTGCTGGGGCAGGAGCAAGGGGCAGGCCCCAGGCGCTATTTGACCATACACCCCCCTCATGGACTCTGCTTTCCTGAGCAGCCTTGAGGCAGTCATTTATTTTAGAGGTGTATCTGTGCCTGAGCACAAGTTTTGTGGGTCTTTTGCTACTTGGATTTTGTATTTTTGAAAGGCTTTTCTAGGTGTGACCTGACTTTGCAGCTGGAAGAGAGCTGCTGCTTATTGAAGCAGTGCTGCTTTATGAGTTGAAGGGCTTGCACAAATCTGTTGCTTATCTTGCATTTTGTTGCCCAAAATATCTGTTTTATCTCTGCCTAATGCCAGTGCTGCCTTAAAGATGGTGTGTGAAAATTAAGGGAAAGTACTTCATAATCAGACATTGTTGCTATTCTGCCTTTGGGAAGTACTAGAGAACAGGATGACTTACTTTAAATTACAAAAAAGGAAGGTAGGGGTGTGTGCAAAAAAATGCCAAAGCAGTACTGAAGATTGAAGCCCTTCAGTAAAAAATACATACAGTAAGTGTATATGATGCCTTCAGCAAATGAGATTTAGGAGATTATATTGCTGCTTTCTAACTTAACACGAGGGTAAACTATTAAAAACAACAACCAGGCATATTCTGCTTTAAGTCCTTTCAATGAGACAGAAGTGACTAGTGGTATCATTAGATGTGCTCAAACTCAGTGAAATAGCCTTTGAGTGCACCCAGCAAGAGAACAATCTGACTTTCTCGGAGGAGGCAGCTCACTACAGTTACAGGTCGTGATCTCTCTCCTCTTTTTCACAGGTGTCAAGGGTCAAGTTACTGATAAGAATGGGAATCCTATTCCCAATGCCATCGTGGAAGCCAAAGGAAGGCCTCATATCTGCCCCTACAGAACAAATGAACAAGGGGAGTACTATCTTCTCCTTTTGCCTGGGACGTATGTGATCAATGTAAGTGTGCGGCCTTACTAAATTATTGTTTCTAATTGCCTTGAATTCTTGAGCACAGTGAGAAGGCATCCCTAGAGATGAGTGAGCTGAACTGCTCGAGTCACATATAAGAGCTGTAAAGACTCTTTAGCAGATTTAAAAGAAAATAGTATCTTTAAATGTGAGTCAGCAGAAAGGATATTTTTTGATACAGTAACATCTCAAGTCCTCAATATCCAGAGATAAGCACCCATCCGACCTTGATGGTGGAACCAGCAGGGATGAGCGTCTGGAGCACAGGAACTTGAGCTTAAGGTGTTTGAAACAAACCACAGAGCTCTCAGGGTGAGGAGGTGGAGCCTGGGATCAGGGTTGTCACGACCACTGGTGACAGTTATTTCCTTGTGTCAAAATGGTTTCTCCACAGAAGTGTTAAGAGAACATCCATGCAGTGCAGGCTCTGCCTGCTGCCAGCTGAGAGCTTACACTTGTGTAAGAGAGGCAATCCTGCAGTGATGCTCAAGTCTTATTGCTGTAAAATGGAAACTTCACCCTTTTTTCATCCCATGTTCCCAAACGTGTATTTAGAACATTTTTTCTTATACATTTAAAGTGTAAACAAGCACATTAGACACTGGTGGTTTCACAGCTCAACTCAATGTTGCAAACCAAGTAAGAACACTTTTGTGTTTGCTCCTAGGCTACTGTACCAGGATTTCAGTCGATGCTGAAGACAGTGGAAATACCTGACAACACTGGTAACTTCAGTGCTTTACAACAGGACTTCTCTTTCTCAGAGGTCTCTACCAGACCAAGAGTTGCTTCATGTCCCAAAATTCCCCTCTACCAAGAGCTTGCATGGGCTTCAGCTGCAGTAAAACCAACCCTACATGTCTTGGTTTTAATGACTGCTCTGCTTGTAATTTTTAAATAAAGTCAGGATGAGATATCATGGCCAGGCAAAATCCACCTGCACAAATGTGGCTTTGCAGACAAGGGATTGTATATGCAAAAGAATGTCTGTTTTTATAAACCAAATTCTCAGATTCACAATCATGTTCACTGTATTTTGTAAGATACTGGATTGACAATCGAATGTTTTACTTTGACTATATTTTTAATTGTAATGACTATCATATTTTTCTATGTAAGTATTGTACTCTGAAGAAATTTTGTACAGCTGATGGAGATAACTGTAGAATTTCAATGCGGAAAGTACAAATACATTCTCAAGACTTTGCCTGAATTCAAAAAAGTTGAGGATTGTACTGCAAATGTTTTATGCAAGCTCAGGTTCCTCTTTGAACCAACAGCTAAGGTGCCACACAACTGTAAGTGATCAGATCAATCCTATTTTCTCAGAGTAAAGCCATTGCTATAAATGAGGAATGGCATTTTAAAATATGCTTTTTTCTTACCCGGACAGATGAGACTCCTTAGGGCTCAAATGAGGTAAAGACCAGTAACACAGACCGGTTTTGAGAAAAAAAAGATGGAAATGAAATGTAAGTATGTGCTGAAGGCCACACTCCTGGCAGCTGGATTGTAATCTACACCATCAGAGAAAAGGGACGAATTTGTGTCTCTGAATACAGTGTTCTACAGCAGAGCTGCAGAAACAGTCACTAACAGCTTTATACCTTGTCCATTTTTAACTGAATTTGGTGTGGAACAGACCCACAGACAATTCAGATTCTTTGAATAGCTTTAGCAATGGCTTTATACTGTTTAAGTAGCTTCACAGCCCTGCTACTACACTGCTGGGACTGTCTAACACACATGCCAGGAGCTGGCAGGCACACTCAGCAAGGCACAAACCAGATCCGGTTAGAGAGGCTGGTTTCAGTGCTCCCCTGGCTGGGCTGGGCTGTATTGCAGGCAGGATTAGAAGATTACTTTTGCCTGGCCAGTTGTGAATCATCCTCAGCGCCCTTTGAAGCTGTCCAATAAACACAAAATTTATCAAGAAAAGCCAGTTAGTACCATCTCCTGTGTTTATTTTAAAACTTTATCTGCCAGTAGTTTTCTTATGCAATTTCAAAAGTAAACCAGATTATCTTTGGAAACATCAATCTTTTCCTGTATACAGTAAACAAAAAATGCAGGAATGCAGTTAATCCTTTAATGCCTTTTAAAATCTTCCCTGAGGCACTGCTGTCTGTCACACCAGGCCAGCTGGACTATGAAGCTTGGGCATCAGCCACTTACCTGTCTGCCAGGCAGCTGCACTTCAGAATATGAAACAGCATTGCTGATTGGGAATGAGGGCTCCATGTGCAAGATACTGGTTTTTTAATGTCTTCATCATATCCATTTGAATTTTCTACCTTTTCTCACCCTCTGATCTGCTGGGGGGTTGTTTACTGGTCAGAGAAGTAATTAATTATCCATTAAGTCCCACCACTGATAGTTGGTTCTGATCCTGTCACTAACAGCAGGAAGAACTAGAGATGCCTTGAGTGTAGAACCCCAAAACCCAAGAAATCTGAGAGAAGTCAGCAGTTCAGCAGGTGAGTAAGGGCAGAAAGAGTCTGCATGCCAGCTTACAGGAACAAGAATCTGTATGAAAACCAAGTACCAGAACTCTTAACAATCAAGTCATTGACATGAAAAAAGAAAGAGCACCACAGAGTATATAAAGAAATCTTTATTTAAAGCTTTTAAATGGAACACAGTACTCAGCTTCCCTAGAAAAGGAACAACTGAAAACTGAAAGATAAATGCAACACACATGAAAATTCTCATAAAGGGATCTATGCACTGTGAAAGTGGAGTGGATACTTGTATTTTAATGGTTACTGACTGGTTGTACGTGCACTGGTAGCCAGAAGGTACACATCATTACAAGCTCTTGAAAGCGTATTCATCTAGGAATAGTGGCAAAATTGCATAGTTATTTCAATTCACTATTAACTACTATGTTTAATAGTAATTCCACCTATGTGTAGTCAGACAACAAAGATTCTGGTTTTAGAAAACCTATTTGGTATTTTAGGTGTTAAGTAATCATCATGTACACAGCCAGTAATTTGGCTCACAACCAAGAATTTTAAAAATCAGGCTGTAAAGCTAAAGCAACATTTACTCAAAAGGTGAGCCAAAACCTTTTTAAGTATCACTGACAAATTTTACATGTAGAATATAGATACAGATACACTAGAGAGGCATTCACTTGAAGCTTTCAGTGCATCTGTGCTAAAAACAATTAATAATAATAAAAAGCACACACTTTAGTTAAAAGCAACAATTTTTCAGCTCACTAAGTACAATTTTAACATTGTTATAAGACACCTTAAGCCTCGGTTTTGTTTTGCTTGTGCAACCTTTAAACAAGAACTAACTCAGGATAAGCCTTTGACTCAGGTATGGAGTGCCAGAAAAGCCCCCTTAGCCAGGCAGGTAATGCCCCAGAAGAGACAGACGCTGCCAGCCAGAGGGGCTGATGCTCAAGCAGAGCAGTCCCTGTGTGAGCTGGCGCAGAGCGTGCAGGAGAGCACAAGTGTAGCTACGCTCTGGAACGGGCTTCAGCACGTACAGAAGTGACGCTGCAGCCCCTCCACGCCGCGCCCGCTTGCTGGCCCTGTGAACGACCATGAGAGCAGCTGACAGAGCTCAGCACAGGGTGAACGCTGCCTGTCCATGAGTCCCCGTGAGTGTGTCCAATGCTCCTTCCCACAGGGAAAACACCTCAGCAGCAAATGCCCCTTTTCAGGCCAAACGAAGTGCTGGAGGGTAAGGGATAACTGCTGCCCCACCATATGTGTGGCAAGTTAACATTCTGGATAAATTAGCTGCTTTAAAATTATAAACTCTGAAGTTACAGCTTAACACAAGAGCAACTTTAGATTAAGATGGCAAAGGAAGAGTTCTTCATCCCTGTATTCATCCTATTTATTAATTCGGTTTATTCAGTTTCATCATGCTTCTAATAATTTTCTAATCTCTTTTTTATAAAACTCAATTTTCAAAAACAATTATTCTTGATACTTTCTGTAAGAATGAGGAATTATTTTTCCCTCATCTTAGTCATTAAATGGGAAAAGTCTGCCTGGAATCTTGCATGTGGCTTCATACCCACAACAACAGAGAGTACAGAGACAGCGACACTGGAACAAATTTACAGCAAACAGAACTCAGAGACAAAAATCGTACCACAATGTTAGAACAGATGCAACACTTCACTAAGTAACACTTCAAAGCACTTTTACCCTTTCTAAATCTTTTACCCTGCTGATGGGAGTGGCGCAGCAGAGCATGGCATGTGGGGCACATTTCTGCTCCTTAGGAACACTAACACAAGACTCAAGGGGTGCTGCTCAACAAAAAGCATCACTTTTGCAGTGTGAATGTTCAATACAATCACCCACCCAGCTACTTCGGTTTCAGCCTCAAGTACCTCACTTTGCATTTCACTTCCTTGGGTCAAGAGTTGAATTTCAATACTAATAAATAGGTACATGGTTAAAGAGTTGTATATAAACAATAAGTAGGTTTATCGTATTTTATAAAAAAGAAAAAATGAGAGTTCTTGCACCGTTTATACATTACTACTGAAAATTGTGTAGTTGCATCCTGTCAGCATCTGGCCTTCCCTGCAACCTTCTTGGTCAAATGTCAACAAGCAATAGCCATTACCACCCATTGCAAATTAACCTTGAAACCTCTCCTTGCTGTCCTGCATCTTCCAGAGCATCACCCCTGATGCTACCAGCACCCAGAAGCAGCCAGTCAGATCCTTGGCTGTACTCGGGGATGCAAAAGCATTCCAAAGGAAAACAAACACCACCAAAATATTCTCACTGTGCTCATGTTACACCAGCTCCATCTCTAATAAGTGCTTGGGTGCAACGCAGAAGTTGTTTAAAGGGAAGGAAAAAAGGAAACAAAGCCATAATCTTTCTGTGCCCTTCTTAATCTGAATAAAATCTGAATATTTCTCTGTATCTTAATGCTACATTTCTTAAATATTTTTCTTGTGATTTACTTAAGTAAGCATATTTATATGACTACACACATACCAGTTGACTAATTCAATAAATTAGAGATCAAAACACTAACTGTGAGCACAAGAATATTTACAAATGGCAATAAATTAAAGATTAAAACGTGTGCGATATTAAATAAGGATCTCAAACACCAAGTAACAACAACTGTCAACTTTTGTACCAAAATTTTACTGGCTTTTGTGCCTCTGCCCAAGGCCAGCAATGTGCTAACAGGCCAGAATGAACAGGGTGGTCGCTGCTCGTGCCCACGCAATAGGTTTGAGGCAGAGCCAAAGGCTCCAGCGTGGGGTCAGGGCTGCAGCACCGGGGTCCGTGTGTCACGTACACACCTCTGGGCCCCAGGCACACCAACAGGAACCAGAACAGACACCAATACTCATCACTCCCCGATTTGTAAGGCATGCACCCAAACCAAGCAAACTCTAGTTGTACTAGAGGTCATTAAGAAAAATATTAAGCCAGAAAATCTAACTTGAAGCAAAAAGATTTGACACAGTGATTTGCAGATGCAGAAATCAAAATTCTCCATCTCCTCACCAATGTATGGATTGGAGGGATTTCCAGGGCTATTCTCCACAACAGAAGACATGTGAAGGAAGTAAAATTTTATGGCATAAAACAAAAAATTCTTTATGCTGTGTGCTCTCAGTCTTTCTTTTGCCAAAACAGAAAGTGTTACAGGGAAATTGCTTTAGAAGAATAAACCTAAAGGTGAGTGACTGTGAACAGCAAGGATCACCACTCTGGCCATACATGCCTTTCTGAGAGACGAAATTTTTTAAGTATGGAGATCACTTAAGAGGATTGATTGGAATAGAATAATGAGAGTAGGATGGTACAATTTGTCCCAGTAGGAACTGGGTAAGGGCAGCTGCTCCCCCTGCATGGCAATTTACACAGCCATGGTAGTGACTGCAGAGAAGGGATCATGCTGAAAAACCTAAGACATGGGAGACAGTGTAACAGACAAAGCTTTTTATAGATTAAGCTTTTCAACTACAGGCCCCATGTTATTGATCCTTCTGCATATACATGTCTACAGTTTTCTCTCAGCTACAGACCCCAGATCACAACAAGACCACTGTTTGGTCTCACCCGCAGGTGCAATGAAGAGCCTCTGAAAACCTCAATGCAGCTAAATTTATAAAATCAAAAATTAAGAAAATTAATAAGAAGTGTAAATTAAGGCAGGCAGCCCTCTATTAGCATCCCTACTTGGAAAAATTAAATATCTACCCGAAGGCCTTCTCTGTCTCAGGCTGAAGGATTATCAAATCCCATAAAACCCATGAAGGGTTTCTGCTGACCAAAAATCTTCCAAGAACTTCCTTGCTGTTGCTTTACAAACTGCAGAAGAATTTGACAAAATGTATACAACTGGGGTTTATATTTGTTTAGTTAAAATCAATTGCTAGAACTTCAGACACACCAGGATCTTTTAGTGGTATTTTTTTTAAAAATAGCTCAAATGTATGAACAAAACATGACAGATCCCAGTGATTCAGACTTTACCTATGAAGGTATTTCTCTGCAGGCAAGTAACAACCAAGGATTTACCAAGTCTCTCCTGTACATCTTTACGTCCTTTTCCTAGGTACTTCCAGGCATTTGCAGCCCTGGAGGTAATGACAGCAGTTAAAGTCTTTGCATCAGCACACAGGCATCAGCAATTTTATACTGGTGGTGTTGGAAAGCTGTTGAACCTTGGCCTGCTGGATGATAACACAATGCAATTTCTCCATTTACACTACATCTCCATTCTTCAAACTCCCCTGACTGCTTATCTGCCATTCCTCATGGGGCAGATGATTAGCAACTACCTGTAAAAATAAAATGTGCTAAAATCATACAATTCCTCTTGTAATCTAGTTTTCCAAAGGAATAAATATCACTCACTGGTACAGAAGCTCTCCACGTGAAAAACAGCCAAGTGATCTTAACCATATCCCACAGAAGATACCAGAGGTTACACACGCTCCACAGAACTACCCTGACCACATCCCAGTCAGTCAGCAGAGCCCCTGAGAACAGAACTGGTTTTGCAACGTTTTTGACGAAGTACAGTGAAGGGACAAGAGCTAAAAGCAGTAAAGGACAGGTCCAGTGAGACCAATTTTGAGTTCACCAAACACGCTGCAATGGATTTTCAGAATTCTTGAGATACAGATAAGAACAGTTTGACTTGGAAAGACTACTGAATTTAAAGAATGTCTATGTGAACTAGAACTGCACAGCTTATTTATTTCTGCAGACGGTGTACTTTTTTCTTATTACTTTTATTCCAGTATTACTTCTCCTGAAGTCAAAAACAAAGGCAGAAAATGATTCCCCTAATATTGCCTGATGTCACAATACACAGCATCTCCTCCTTCATTTATCTTGCCTGATCAAGTCTTCTCTCAGGCTGCTAAGTTCAATAATAATAATCATACTCAGGATAGTACAAACCTCCAAACTCCCAAAGCATATAAAATGTCAGTTTCTTAAGACATTTAAGAGAGAACTGTATGACTGAACTTGGATCAATGACTTAGGGAGACACACAGCCCTGATGTTTATTTTTATAGTGTGCATTGTAAAAGACATACAATACACTTCTTTTTCCAAAGCCTTAAACTACTTTCTGTCATATTTTTCTCCACTTTCTAGTAAGATCTCCCCCATAATTTGGCTACTTGGAGAAATTTAAGACAAGACTATTTATTTTATTGACTTATTCAGAGTGGTCTGATTGAGCCTGGTGTCTTCACCAGGCAACAAATACTAGAACCTGGAGAATCTTCTACCTTCTTAAGACAAGGAACTCGCATGAGTGAATGTTTTAACATGTATCTCCTCTCACAATCCTTGAACTGGGGTTTTTAATGTGTGTATTTAATCCAGTAAAAGAAACGTCATTAACTTGCATGGAACACTAAACACCTGGAGAGGCAGGTGATTTACAGGACTTGGTTATTTCTACTGACAAGGATTTAAAATCTCCAATTGATTTATGACTATTGTGCGAACCTCTGAACAACTCCAGTGCATTTATGTCAGCAATTATTTTTCATACCAAACGTAAAGAGATCCAAAATACTAATTTTCCAATAAGCATACAAAAATAGTTTCTCTTGCAGCTTTCCAGTCAACATCCACCTAACTAAAATAAGTTAGTACAATCATTTGTATGGGCTGCCTGCACACAGGGCAGGGTTTGTTCCTCTTCTTAAGCTTTTTTGCGCACGTAAAACATGACATGAGGTGTCCCGTTTTGCCATGTACTATGCAGCCATTTTTAGGCCTGCTCTGACATATGACACAGGGCTCTATGCTGGTAACAGGCAGACTGGATTCCATGCTTTCCTCTTTGTCTTGCATTTCTCTCTTCTCAGGTTCCTTACAGTCCTCCTGACTGCTACAAAACATGCTGCTTGATGTTGATGGCTGGGAATAATCTTCACTTTCCTGGGACTCAGAAATTTGCACCGCTTTCTCCTCATTCTCATCCACAGTTGGTTCTTTATCTTCAGTCATTTTTGTTTTCTTGCAGTCAGGAACATCAAAACCTTCTTCAGACTCTGCAGGGAAGGAACCTTCTGTTTTGCTCTTTTCCAATTTCTCACTCTTTTCATCTGGAAGCCAATCCTCACGTAGGGCCCAGCATCTGTGGCAATGCCGTGGAAGCGGAGGATTCATTTCGCTACATTCAGGACACTTCCAATAATCCTTTAGTGAATTAAAGGTTGGAACAGCTTAAGCTACTTGGAACACTTACAACTGAAGTATTAAGTATGTAAACAATTCGCTACTGTCAAAATAATAATTATGTTGAGCTATTGAGTTGTTTATAATTTTAAAATGCCATTCAGTGTTTGGCCCCATTTTACAGTTCTAGATTACAATAGTTCTTATTTTAAAATAACTCTGACTTTCTTTCTTTTTGCAGTAGTTTTATGACTAGAACAATAACGATTTATTATTTCTTGTGCAAAAGTGCAGAAGCCGGACCACAAAAATTTTCAGAGAACCTCACGAAAAACTTCTAATAAAATGGTCACCATTCCCCTTCTTTTTGAGAATGGACTTCTGAAATGGGAACTACTCAAGACTGAAGGGACCTTTCACCTGTAGGATGCTAAGCTGTTGTTGTGCAAAATGGCCAGGTGAGGGCACTCTGACACAGCGGTACAAGAGAAAACATCGGCCAATAAAAAAACAAAAGTGAAAAAATGTGAAAAAAAAAAAAAGTCTTGCAACACCATCTCGGCGGTTACTCTACAGACTACACTGAAAATAAGCCACTATATCTTGTTAAAAATACATTTCATTTTTAAGGAGGAAGACCCTTCTTAAAAATAATACAAGACTAAGGGGAATCAAAACAAAAAACACCCAAAGCTTACTTAGAAGAGGCCTGAATAACATCAGTAGTATCAAAAGCTTAAAAGACCGATTCTAAATCCTAAAAACAACGTACAGGCCTCTTTTACCACACATAAGCACTGCTATGTTTTCACAAGGTGGCCAGCCCTGTCTTTCACAAACAGAATCAAGTCCCTCAGTCCTACAGACCATCAAGGGACTGGAACACTTCAGACAGTTCTGGAAAACAACTTTATTTAACTGTGAAGAGCAAATATAAATGACATAACCTGCATTTTAATTCTAGTGTGTGCTTCAAATCCCAAAGTTTCTTCCCACGCTTCAAGAATGTTCTCACAGAATTTAGAAAAAACCTCTCTTAATTTTACATTCCTGTTCTGAAAAAAGGTTTGCCTTCACATCTGTATGTCAGAGATACCTTCATTCAGGATGGACAATAAAATTAGGTATGCTGATTTACAGGAGGAGTTTTTAGATGTCCACGACTAAGATTTTTTGATTTTTGTGCAGATTCAAATACTTTCCTTTGGAAATTATTTCCTTGGGAAGCTTATCAGTTATAAAAAATCAAGGTTAATAATCACATGTTCAATAATTAAAATATTGCACTGGAACCTTCAAGCACAGAAAAAAAGTCAATTCACTTCTTAAAAAGAAAATCACTGGTAGCAATAGAATTCATCTATACTTCTTGATCTATTCTGTCAGTTCACCCAATTTATGATGCTTTACTTGACAAGTTTTTACTCACAGCTAGAGAAATCTCTGGATCTTCATCAAATGAATCACCATCACTATCTTCATCCTGGTAAATAGTCAGCTGATAAACCTGGTTTAAATGAAAAAACCAAAATGATGTAACTGTTTTTTGGCATTCGATTAAGAACCCAAAGTATTTTTAACCTTACTGATTTTCATACAGGGAGTTACTGGAGAGTCTCGAATGATGGGCCACTAGAATTATTAAAGAGATTAAGAGGAGCTCCAGAGGAGCCTGGAGAAGGCTCAGGGCAGGAGGTGTCTTATCAATGTGTATAAATACCTGAAAGGAGGTATAAAGAAGAGGGAGAAAGGCTCTTTTCAGTGGTGTCCAGTGACAGGAACAGAGGCAACTGGCACAAATTAAAACACTGGAGTTCCCTCTGAATGTCAGCAGACACTTTTTACTTGTGGGTGACCGAGCACTGGCACAGTTGCCCTGAGCATCTATGAAAGACTCCATCCTTGGAGATATTCAAAAGACATCTAGATATGGACCTGGGCAATCAGCTCTGCCTGAGCCAGGGCTGGGGGATAAGATGAGCTTCAGAGGTCCCTTCCAACTGTTATTCTGCAATTCTCAAAACTACTGCTGGGAGCAGGGGCACACCCCAATCCTTTCTTTCTCTAAATTACTGTCTAATCTCGGGGTACAGCTCTGCAGCACTACACCACAAGTCGGTGTGCATCAGTACAGTCAGTCCCATTTAGCCTCTCAAGTACCACAATCATGTCCCTGGTGAATTCTGCCTCTGGTACTTACCTAATCTTGACATGAGCTGAGTAACCTCTCTAAAGTAAGAGAAAACTAATCCAGAAAAAAAGCCCCACATATATTCTCACTTCATTCCTGACATTCCATATATCTAGATCTCTTGAAAATTATAGTAATCACAATTTTACTGACTTCTTGCCTACCAATGACAGTTTCTAAAACTGTGGCTCAGCATCAGTATGAAACATTTGTATTCACAGAGGCAACTGACTTGAAGTATCCCATTGCAAAGAGTTACTAGGTAAGTTTTCATTCAATATCAAGTAATGTCAAAGCTCAACACAGACTTCTATAACTAAAAATACAGAAAGACTCAAGCGTGCATGCTGACTCCAACAGCTGGTGAGTGAAGTTAAACAACAGACTTTCCTACACAGCCTGTTTCAGAGCCTGCAGAAAGCCTCAGCACCGTCTCAGTTACTTCTTGGTGGGTGTATAGCGATGACCCAACTGCACTGACATGTAGTTTGATTTAACAAACTGGGTGCAAATTGTGACACAGTACATGCAGAGTTCTTGTTGGAATATCAACGTGAAGCATTCCTGTAATTTTCCTTTTCCCTCTCACCAACCCCCCAAGGTCAAAAAAACCCCCAAGCAAAACAAATACGTACCTCATCATCTTCATCTGTGAGCTCCTGCCCTTCTTCATTGTGGCTATAATCTTCTGAATAAATAGACTCAACTTCAAACTCTACACTGAACTGGTCTGAAACAGAACTGTGGTCAAACCAATCAGAGTTTTCACTTAATGAACTAGCATCAAGATCCTGAAAGAAAAGAGAAAGTACACATTCAACCCCACCAGTCCATATACACAACCATTACTGTTAAAACAGCTCTTAAGATAATACTGTGCTACTCAGTTCAATTAGCTATGGAAGAAATAACAAATTATAGGTAGGTAAAAATAAAGCCTTTTGTTGGCTCTGTAATAAGAGGCTGCAGTCAGCCTATAGGCAGCTTGAAGACTGCAGTTACTATTTCACATAGGCTCTCCTAAAAAGTGAAAGAACAGATACAAGACAACGCTGTCTTTTGGCTGCATGTAATTAAATTCTCTATTCTCATCAACTCTGTTAGTCTTTCATTTGAGACTGTGGCTAAACAGCTATAAAATAGGAAGACTGAAGATACGGTGTTAGATCTGTCAATTCAGAATACAGTAGGTGACCAGGAATACTGTAAGTTTAGCTCTTCACAACTTAATCTCACCACAGTTAACTTGCCTTGGTGTTTGTTGAAAACAACAATATGAAACAGTAGAGGCTTGAAAAATGAATAGTGTATCATCAGCATACATACTACCGAGTACAGTTACCCAAGCTGTACCAGAACTACCAACTAATTCTGAATTGTGGAATGTCCATGACTGTTGTTCTTCTCTTAGCACTGCATTCTAAGAAACACTTACTCTAAAACACAAAATATATCTGACAGTTTTTTCAACACTATGCCAAGCAGTACAGATCTTGGTTCTGAAGAATAGTCAAAGTCAATATTTAAAAAAATTTCCCTTCAGCTTTGTCAGCAGATCTATGAAAGACCCCACCCACACATTATCTTTTCTTTCATCCACTTTTCCTTCCTCACACACCACTGAAGGCACTGCTGCTTTTAATTAAGATCATGATGTTTTCAGATGCATATTTGCACTTGTGGCATCTGCAAAATGTGTACCACAAAGATATTTTGTATTTATATTTTGACTTACAGGAATGGAAAGAGAATCTGTTGAATCACTGCTATTGCTTCTTTCACGGCACAGACCACTGACCACACACCATGAGAGACTTTCATCAAATGTCAACGAAATGCTGTCTGACTTGTGTCGCTTTCTTCTGTCACTATGCAGCTCATCTGAAGAATTTTCTTCTGGGCATATTCAAGAATTTTTATTACTCCAAAAACATCTATGCAATGTGCAGTTTTGAATATTCTTAACCAAAGTTTAAATTTACTTATGAAGAAGTCTAATAAAATAACTCAGTATTATTTTTTAGGAAAAAAGTAAACGCACCAAAACTTACTCAAAAAGACACAATAACACTGATAAACATGTAAAGTGTGACACATTCCTGAAGCCAGTATTTCAGGGGCTGGTTTTCCCCACTTGTCCCATCAGTACAGCTTGTGAATAGCAGTATCCACATGCAGGAAATAAAATGATCACAGATTTGGAAGAAATTTTACTCCACACATGACACATTATACCCCTCCTAATTTTAAGAAATAGATCTTATTTGTCCTCACTTCCTCTACAGCCCATAGACAGAAAGGCACTTTCAGAGAGCTTCTGAGTCCATCCCAGAATTTGTAGGGAGACATAGCAACTAGCTCCCAGGTCACATGCATACAGAATTCCTCATGCTAATAAAGGTAAGTTCAGGTTCAAGTTTCAGACACCTAAACAAATTTATCAGCGAATAGTTCCACTATATGTAAATTGTATTTACTCAAGAAGATTTTTGAAACAAACTGTTATAACTTTCAACTCACACTAGCAAAAAAATCTTCAAGACATACTATGTAAAAATTCAACTCTGAGAGCATTGCTGTGCCTATTAAGTATGCCTGGTTTGAAGGCAAAAAGACAATGCTTTTTAAATACATCACATTTTGAAACAACCACCAGAAGCAGCATAAGGAGTAAGGGTGCAGCATTTTAGCGATAGGCAAGTAAAAATTCAGCTCCATTGACTTTTAGAGCGTTTGGTAAGAAACAATTTTATTAAAAAAGGTGTTGTAAAGTCAGTATATAAGTGCAGTGGAGTGAAAGCCCCCCAAGATGCCTGAAAACTTGTTAAACCAACAGACCTCGGTATGAGCCTGCTGCCCCGCCACAGGTGCCTTCTGCACCCACCCTCTATTGCCCAGCATCTCCCTTGCCTTGCAAAACACACTGTGACAATCCATGAGTCTTCAAGTCTTGAATCTTTCATTGTAAAAGAAAAGAGAACAAAACACTTGTACATACTTTGAGACTTCTCTTACTTTCCCTTGGTGCTTCTTGGCTCAGCCCCTCTCTTTTCTTTTTTCCGCCCTGAGAGCCCCACCAATTTTGGAGCCCCCAGGCCCAAGGGTTGCTCCTGTCCATCGTTGTCCTCATTTAGTTGTCATGGCTCCATGCCGTACTGATACTGTATCACCACAAGGTTTCTATACACTATATAAGGGGCTCCAAAGGAGCTGCTACTATCCCAATTTAACAAGAATAGTGGTTTAAAAGGAAGATTTCCTATAAATTAGAAAAAAAGTGTATATAAAAACACTATATTAAAAGAAGTTTTAAAGTTGTAACAAACTAATAAATGGATGCAAAGACAACGGTTAATAACCAAACCTACAATAAATAAGCACAACACAGCACCTTATGTGCTCTGGGTCATGCCTAAATATTACAGGTTGAGCTGTTTAACCGGGACTTTCCATCCTTTCAGTAGTTTCAGTTACAACATTAAAACGTTCTTTTAATTTAGTGCAAACCGCTCAGCGACGCAGCACAGTTTTTGAACTGACTGACATAACAGTGGCCTACAAGGAACACAAAAAATATTACTCAAAAGTTGAGGAACTGAAAAATGTTCCTGAGCAACTGAAGATGTTCTATGCAGCGACAGAAGTTATCACTGCCCAGATAATTAAAACCACCAAGTCAGGAGGTAAGACAAGTGAGTGATGGAACAAACTAAAGTAAGAAATTCCACAGAATAGTATTTAAGTAGAACTGTAGAGAACACTTCCGCTGAGAAACTTACTCAGGTTTATGCTGACCAGCTTGTTATTGCTAATTATAAAAAGAAACATTTCATATTTTGAAAATGTATTTGCCAGTGATTATTGAATAACCACAGCAAAGACAAAAAGGAGGCAAATATGATGCTTAAGCCACCAGATGTTTTAATAAGTGCTTAATGAACAATCAGGTACCTAAACATATCCAAAATCACTGTAACATGACACTGGAGCAATGTAAGGAATTGCGTTTTTCTTTTTGGGCTGAACATTTTGTTCTGCATAAGCAGAGAACTTTTTCCCCCTAAGTGCTCATGCTACTGAAAGCTCTGCATCATAAATCTGAACGCACCAGATTCACTGTGTGTCCTCCTCCTAGAGGATGTAGTTGGTCGGGGAGTCAGGTTTGATGAAGTCTGCTTCTCTTCTAATTCTTGCACAGACCCCTGATTAACAGAAATACTGAGTAAGCCCGAGCATGAACGTGAAGTAAAAGGCTAGAATCAACTAATTCCATCTAAACCACTATCATGCAAAACTAAACAATTTACAATTCAGAACATTCATTAAAATAAAATGGAAGTATCACCTTAAGAACATTTCCTTCTTCAAGTTGAGATCCGGCATCATCCTCAGGTGTGCCACCAAGCGTAGAGTCTGAAACCAAACCAAACCAAACCCCGTAATACAACATAGCAGAAAAAGTTAATTTCATGCTCAAAAAGTAAATCCTAAATAGAACTTAAAATCCAGACATTTTGAAACAATGGAAAAAATCCCACTGCTCCTTTGCTTTTCAGGTGTGTGCAGCACCTTCCCTGTAACATTACTGAAGTGGAACGTGGGGAGAAAGAAGAAATGTCAATCACAAAGCAGCTCAGAATTTTATTAGAAACGGCTTCAAATGAAGGCTGTGCATGAGCTGTGATTCTGCAGATATGAAAGAATACAGGCAGGAAATGCAATACACTTCTTGCTCTACAAAGTGCTTTCTACTAGCTATCATTTTATGGGAACACTGAATTAAGAAGACCATTAATAGAAGAAAAAATAGCTGTTGTTGATGGTATATGCTTACTACTAGACAGACCCTGAATTAATAAAGACTCTTAAAAAAAAAAAATTGAGAGATAAATTTTAGTTTGCAAGCATAACAATAGGGATAATAAAGAGAGCATGTTTCCCATCTTCAGCAGCTGAACTTGCCGTTAGGAAGAATCAGAAACAAAGGGTGTGTTAATACAGATTTGGAAGCCAATTTCCAAAATGGCTTCCATTGTTTAACTTTTGGTTCACACCCTGTATGAGGCAAAAATTACAGCTATATTGAGCATTTTTATACTGCAGGACAGATGACTGTATATAACAATTCCCCATTCAAGGAGTGGCTATGCACAGTTACCACAAAGCTACTTTTGAAGTATACAGACCTTTTAAAACAAGACTCAGCGTAGCTGAGGATGACCAGTTCTAAATACATTCCACATTCAGTTTTGAAAATTAAAACAGATCTTTAACAGAAAAAAAATGAACAGCATTTGCCCTGACTATTGCTGGCACAAGTTCAAGCAGCTAGTTTTTCATATTAGAACTTTTTATGTTGTTGAGGGCTTTAGCTGTAACAAATACAAGCAAATGACTAAGCTTTTTTTTAACTCCAGAAGAAACAGCATTTGCTTTGATTCACTATTTATGACTGCTCTGGACAGCAGTGGGTAAAGCCAAATAGCTAATAATGGAGAGATCACTGTCATCTGATCAATACCTGCAAGATGCATTATGTAAGTTTATTTTCCCCACTGCTGTTTCTCAAAACAAAATGGCATCCTGAACTAGCTTACCTTGTTGATTGATTGCTATCAGATTTCTGGAAATCATTGAATATAGTCTCCTTAAATGGAAATAAAGAAAGAATCATTGCAAGTTAGCTACATGGAATCATAGAAGAGAGCTTACCATCTTCAAAGGTTCAAAGAGTTTAAAAAGGCCATACGTATTGTGTTCTTCATTATTTCCCAACCAGACTCTCAGAAAAGAATCCCATTTTACCTGTGTTCTTTTACTGAAAAGCTTGTTACTCCAAATAAATCCCCCAGGAGATCATTTGCACAGTGTACAATATGCTGCTGTTTTTCATCATATAATTGTTTAGACATAATATATTGTCCAAGATAGAATATTACCTGTAAAATAAATGAGATACACAGACATTAAATATCCAGGATATTGTTTCAAGATTAAGAGAGCAAGCACATTAAATACATTGAAATTTGCTCTTCAAACTCTGAATGCCTAGAACTCCCCTGGAGCTGACAGAATTTCATCTATCATTCCCCAAGAATGCTGCTATTCTAATCACGAGAAATGTTTGTTCACATTTTTGAGAAATAAGCTAAATAACTAGTTACAGCAGGAGAATAAACACAATATCTTGTCTCAATAATTTCTAGATAAACTATGAACTACGCTGCTCCCCATTCACCCAAAAAACCCCGATGTATCTGTACTCACTGTAGTCTACCTTTAGTGATTAAAAGTTCTCACCTCCTTCATAGTAAAAGTGTCCTTTTCTGCACCAGCTAACTTTAACAACTTCAACAATAGTGGCTTTGGTTTAACCTGTGTGGGGAAGCAGAAAAACAGTTTGCATCAATTATTCACAAAAAACCCATAACTTATACGGGTTATGTTCCTCCTTCTCTATTAATCTCATATCCAAACACACAACTATATTAAAACAAATCCACATCCAAATTTTTCACTTTGCAAAGTTAAAACTTAGAAAGCAAATAACATGAACAAAATCATACTAAACTTTTCATACACCTTAGCTCAAACATACATCTTAGCTCAAACCCGTCTTTAGTTGTCTCTTAGCTTCAGCTGGGGTAGTTTATTTTCTTCCTAGTAGCTGGTACAGTGCTGTGTTTTTTGATTTAGGAGAATAACATTGACTACACACTGATGTTTCTGTTGTTGCTAAGTAACTACACTAAACCAGGGATTTTTCAGTGTCCCATGCTCCACCAGTGAGAAGGTGCACAAGAAACTGTGTGGGAGCATGGCCAGGAGAGTTAACCTGAACTGGTCAAAGGGATATTCCATTCCACACAATATGGGGGGAGTTGGCCAGGAGGGACCGACCGACTGATGCCTGGGGACCGGTTGGGCATTAGTCAGCAGGTGATGAGCAATTGTATTGTGCTTCCCTTGTTTTTCTAGGATTTTACTACTCTCCCTTTTCTTTATTATTAATATACTTTATTTCAATTATTAAACTGTCTGTATCTCAACCCACAGGTTTTACCTTTTCTTCTAACTCTCTCCTCCATCCCACCGCAAGGGGGTGGGGAGCAAGCAGCTCCCTGCTACTCAGTTGCTGGCTGTAGTTAAACCTCAACACGTTGGTAAGTACGGACTCCTTAGTTTGAGCAACCGGATTTGTTTCTTAGTTCCAAGTACAGGGCTGGGTCCTGGGGAATTCAGCTTCACTTAACCATTACAATGACTCCCAAAGGGGAGAGAGGAAGGCAAAGCACCTCCACGACTGTCAGGTCCAGAGTGCAAGTCATAAAGCAAAACACTGGTCCAGCTCTTTCTGTCTCTTTCTGTGACAGCTTCAGGGGTTTTGGTTTACATTTGCCAGCTGGGCTGCTTTACCTTTGAAGACTTTTCTTAGCTGGGAAAAACACACCCTGTCCTTCCCATTATATTTGACTCACTCCTACCTCCACAACGGCCTCCTACCCCACCCACTGTGCCAGCAGTTTTATCTGTCGCAGTGTGACAACTTCTGAGGTAGAGGACGGAAAAGTTAAACAACAACAACAAGAAATCACTTCCTCATACATGTAACTTTTTTTTTCCCTTCTGGCCAGAGCAGTGTCCTGATCCCGTTCACTGCACTGTTCCACACAGCCGTGCTAGCACAGTTACAGCAGATGAGAACCAGCTGCAGGGGCTGCCACAACCTCAAAGTGCGTGCCCGTAGAGCCACTGATGGTTCCCAGTGCAGTATATTGCAGGGTGGCCTCTTTAACAATGCCATAAGCGTTCTAGGAACAGGCTAATATTTAGCTATCCTGATATAGTCCATAACATAAAATATACAAAAATAAATACTGAATGTAAAAAGAGAAAATACAGGGAAGTGTGAACAAAATATCACAAGACAAGGAATAAATGCTTAAGGGAAGGACGGGGGAGGGGAACTTCCCCGCATTTTATTTTAAAGATCTGCTAAAACCAACGTTAAGTGTTAGTGCATTAACAAGAGATTAGTTACAAGAATTACACTTACCAAAAACAACAACCAAGCTTATGGACAACATGAGATGCCTATTCACCTCTTCCCAACGGCCGAATTATTTAGAACATGCGGAACATATTACAGTTTCATCAAGGAAGCAAACAATAACTTATTAAAGCACTACTGACAACCAAGCATAGGAAGACAGCTTCAAATCTCTGAATCCACAACTAAGCCCATTTCTACTCCCCAGCCCTCTTCCTGACTCCTCCAAGTATGAATTCTTTGGCCTCCCAGATCTGACAGTGGACAGTAGCATCACAGTATGATGACTTAAAAACAAACAAACAAACAAAAAAAATCAACAGTTTTTGCTGTTCTGCTATATCACTGTTTTAAAGTTCTACTGTAAGTCTACCCTTTTAAGCTTTATCCTTCTACACACGGTAGCCCCGTCCAAACATCATTGTACATGTGCTGTTTTTAACTCGTCTTTCAGGTATAACAGGCTTCCATTGTCAGGAAAACTTACGCACAAAACCAGGGCAGCAGAACTGCCACTGTACCACGGAAACCCTGGATATGCAAAGCCATAAAAACAAACGAAGACTCTTCTTACAACTTGCTTATGAATAGAGGATAAAGGAGAAAACCTTCAGAAAACAGTATGGTTTCCACAACGGAAATCTTCCACAACTCTTCAGTTATGTCTGTTAACAATTCCCACCATGAAATACTTACCACGATCAAATCGGATGGTAAGATCCTTTTTATCAAAAGAAAGCAAAAACCATCGTAGATCTCCAGGAAACAGAGTCTAGACCTAAACCATCACCCTCAACTCTCAACCATGAATAACATTTGCTTCACAATTACAGGATCAAAGACACATCACCTTCACCGGATTTCCTGGTTTTTCTGCAACCATCGCTCGCTGCAAAAAGTGGTCCTTCTAAATTAGCTGCTAAAACTCTGCAAAAAGCATGAAAAAACTCGCGCGTCCAACAGAGCTACTGACCAGCGCCTCTTGCTCCGAACCGGTGACAGCAGAGGCATCCGTAAGGGAGGACATCTTGGTATTGCACATTTGCCTGCAATTGAAGGGGAGAACCAGCTCAGAACGTGGCACACAGCGGCACAGCCCGGGCTGGAGGCAGCCGTAACGCCAGCGGGGCCCACTCACCTCGGTGTCCCGTACCGCCCACGCGCCGGGCTCCAGCGGCGGTGTCTGGGCCGAGTCGGGCTGGGCCGGGCCTTATATAGCGCTGCCAAGAGGAGGCAAGTCAGGGCTTAGCTCTCGCGCCGGCCCGGCCCGGCCCGACATGCCTGAGCATGACCCGCAGC
>VXAY01006698.1:1065851-1087540 GCA_013399855.1 Oxyruncus cristatus
CTCGCGGCCCGCGGGTGGCCCAGCGCCCCCTGACGGGCGGCGCCCGCGCGGAGGGACGACCGCGCTCGGGCCTGGCAGCGGCGGCACCGCGGGAGGTTTGTTCGCAGGCCAGGAGAGCCAAGGACTCCCGCGCACACTCCTCATAAACTCGGCGGCACAGCAGTACAAGTGTCGGTTGCCTGGCCAATAGGTAACCACGCCTTTGGATACTGTTTTGATTTGCAGTGGTCGTTTGTGTCTTCTAAGTTGTTTTGTAACTGATGTCTAAGAGATGGAATGAGAAGAAAACTTTACCTCCAAAGAGAATTGGATGCTGTTGTCCTATAGTCTTGTCATCTCTCATTCTATAATTTTGTGTATCTTTTAAATGTAGGGTATTGGAAGTATGTCACTTTCATAGGGACTTAGAAGTTGCTGTACTTCAAACAGAAGTAGTTAGTTTTTAGTCTGACTGCTTTTTCTAATTCTTAGGTTTTTCTTTGCCCCTGGTGAAATTTTAAAGTTATTTTTGAAGAGTAAAAAGACTTGTAAGAGAACATAAGAGCTGTAGACAGTGTTTAAAGATACACTAGAGCAGAGGGAGCGTAATGCTAATTTTCCATGACAACTAACTTGTCCAAACAAGCAGTGGATAACTGCCTGGACTTGTCTGCTGGCCAAATACAGATTCTCAGCAACCATGGCACCTTGTAAAAATTCCAGCAACGGTTTAAATCTAGATATTTGTGTGATGATGGATTTTCGAGATGACTTTGTTATCCCTCTAGAGCATAAAGCTCAAGGTCTATTGAGGGACAGCTGAGAAGCTGCCAGAATTTTGCAAAGCATGCTCACCTCCTGTTAGTACGGGGATTTCAAGGAAAACAGAAATCTATTTCAAGTGGAATGTCCTTCATCAGGCAAAGTCAGATATCTTCTGCTTTCCACCCAGCACCCCAGTTCCTGAGATCCTTAGCTAGCCAACTTCATCGGTAGGAGAAAATTCTGTCTACGCAAAAATACAAGAGAATGGAATCAAATGGCTACATTCAGTCGATGCAATACTGAACAGCTGTAATACCAATGCTCAATCTTGTCCTCATATGGCATGAGAACTATTTAATTCCTATGCCAAATGCATTTTACTGAACTGAAACAAAACAAATCCAGAGTGTTTACATAGCTATCACATTGTTGTTCCTTGTCTTCAGCACAGAGCATTTTTACTAAGGTTGTGTGGAAAATTAAGGAGCATTTTTAAAATAAGGAATAAATTTTCTTCAGTCCAAGATTTATCAAAATGGTATCTATGACTTTCTTTTTCCATGTCTCTGTCGGTAGGCATCTTGTGACCAATGACTTTCAGATTAAATTGGAATTATTTAAATAAAAACTTCCCTTACTGATTCATTAACTGCTAAGGATAAGAAAATCCAACAGTTTCTGTCTACAATTTTTATCAGTCTTCAAGGACAATATTCTCTCTTTTCTGCAACAATCTAATCTCAAGTAAGAGGAGGCTGCAGGTAGGTAAAATATGTTGTCTATGCTTGCTTAGGAAGAGAGGGGGATATTTTCTGACATGCAACACTTCTGTTTGTCACTCATACAGGATATGCTATGTCATCAACATTCATAATTATTTTCTTGTGCTTGATAACTCAGGACAAGTATAATTAAAAAGATTTTACTTGAAGGGCGAGTAATAAGCTTGTATAGTTATAAGAGCTGACTTCCCCAATATTTCAAGTTGTAAAAAGAAAATGAGAAATCGCTACAGCAAGACCCCACCTGTGTATTTTGGTTACAATGCCACAGAAAATATCTGGAGCAGATGAAGCCCAGCTGCCTTAACTGGAGATACTCACTTTACATTGTGGTTAACTAATGTGACACTCTTTTTAATATAAATTCAGATTCTAACTGTAGACATTTCGCTGTAAAATGCCTGCAAGCCAAATTACTTTTGGAGATGGATCTGTCTACCTATAGGGTCATATGCCAGAGGAAAGACAGGTCTCTGTGCTGCAGGGGTGCCCAACTCAAGTGAGTGGATGGACTGTTAAATATTCAATTTCAGATTTTTGTTCCTCACTGTAATTCTTTTTTTTTTTTTTTCCCTCAACATGTCCTACTTACCCTTTCCTGGCAGCTGTCTCTTAAGTATCCAGAACATACACAAAATGGTCCTTGCCAGATGCTGATCAGAGGCATACATAGCCAGAGTTTGTCACGTCTCATCTCCAAGCAGTTTGCTGCTCCTTGGCTATCAGATAGGTTAATCTCATGTGCTGTCTATGAACTGCTCACACACACACACACACACACACACACAAATAAAATACAAAACTCAAAGGAATCCTCTGGGATAACCACACTTACACTGTGTTGATGCATCCTTTCCGAAGCCTTAGACACAACCTCTATTAGTATGACATAAAGCTGTGATCAGTCATGTGCCGCAGGTTGTCAGGCACCTCAACATGAAAGGACAGAGGAACAAGGATGCTGAAACGCAGCTGGGGCACGTGTGGTTTAATGGGGTTTTCTGCCAGGCCTGCCTGCTGCAGCTGTGACCCCACATGCCACACAGTGGGTCAGTACAGTTCTGTTCAAATACAGGAGAAAGACTTTTGTTGTTCGCTTTCTGCTTTGTTGTATAAGAAAAAGCACATTGATAAGAAATCCTCAAGACGGTAATCACAAATTCGATGCAGGGAACTTGTAAGCTAATACCTATCCCAATGGAGTAGTCTGTCAGTACCAAAAACTTCTTACTATAAATGCCACCCAAATTCTACTAAATGAAAAGGGAATGCAGCCTTCCCGGGGGCAAATTTGAAGAGAGAGTAATGACAGGCAGGAATCAAGAGCAAGGCTCATAGCAGTGGTGGGAACCCAAAGACCACATGCATTGCTATTGCAGCTGTTTAACAGGGAACAAAGCTCTACTTTGCTGTTCAACTTGTGTTCTTGTGGTGTGCAGGAGCTATGTATTTGAGCTGCCCAGGGCTGCACTGCCCTTCCCAACATCCCCAGCTACTCTGCAGACTGGGTGGCACAGCAGGCGTTCTGCAGCTTCACCTGTGTGCATACCCGGGGCTCTACTACCTGCAGTATTTCATCACAGAATCACAGAATATTCTGACCTGGGAGGGACCCAAAAGGATCATCAATGTCCAACTCCTGTCCCTGCACAGAACAGTCCCAAGAGTCACACTGTGTACCATGTGGGAGCTTTGGATATGAGATCAGCAGTTTCCTACATTTCCATAACTTCAGAGCAACCTTTTATTCTGAAAAATGTAAAATTACTTCAGGTGGACTAGAAAAGAGGGTCTGAAACAAAATGTTTTTCTAGCAGCTGCTCATGAGCTCTTTCTTATCCCCCACAGGCACTCAGTTCAGGTGTGTCTACTCTTGAGCATATTAACTACAGCTGCTTCAAAACCACCTGGTGCTGGAACAATCCCACATCAGAAGACAGCAGCTCTTCTGCCTTTGTTTAGTTGCCATACTTATTCCTTCATCCATCTGGGAGACACTGCTGGTCTGTTTGCCCGAATCTGACTCCTATTTAGTAGCAGCTCAGTCAGCCACAAACACAATTAAACAAAACAATAGCCTTCTTGAAGGGAGGCCAACTAGCAAGAACATAAACCAACTATTTTGAACTTCTGCTCATTATCTAAAACAGAATGAAAAGTTTGGGTGTTTTTTCGCCCTGTAGTTTTTTGTTTAGTCTTCGCTTTTAAAGAAGCTTATGGAAAGATTCTGAAGAACTGAAAGGGAAAAATCTCAGGAAAAGACTAACTCTCAAACAGTTTTTGTTAGGCACATCACTGAATGAAGAAGCATGCTTTTCTTGTTAAGCAGGGGCAAAATATGTGACTAGATTGTGACCATTTCCTGCTTTACTAAACTGTAGCAGTGAAAATTAAATAATCCAGTGATATCTCCTTCCCTGGAAGTACTTGATTGCATGTAATTAGATCAGAAAAAGACTCAGTGTAACCATGCTCATCTGCTTTATTTAGCCAGACTAGGATGACGCCAGTTCAGTTTAGAATTATTCTTTTAATCCAGTGCTCATTTGTCATACAAATGTGCTGTTCGGTCCAGCACAAAACACATTTCTGTTTAAGGGAGCGGCACAGAAGGGCGTGTGTGGTGTGCACAGGCTAACAGGACTCATGTGAAAGACTGAGGTATTTTCAGTGTGAAACTGAAATGTATTCAGGGACAACCTAAATCTAGGAGAAGCTAAGAGCAAAGATAGCATGCAATTCAAATCCAGTCTGTTTGGGGTGCCATGTATGGACAGAACTGCAGCTGATGATGAGGTCAGGCCTGAGGTACTATTCAGGTCAGGCTGCACTCTGGGTTAGAGGAAGGGAGGACAAAAAATTATTTTAACTGTCTGGCTGTTATTTGAACTGTTTGTTTCTAAAAGCAAACCCCAAAAGGGCATTTTATTGCACAAGCAGCTTCTTAATTCAGTCCCATTCTATGTACTTGATAATGTATCTCCCAGAATTGTCCCAGCCTTTGCTAACCCATTTGCCCACATCTCCCCCACATGCTTCCATAGTTGCTTTCTAGCTGCCTGCTTGTTATACAAGGAATATATGCTTTAGTTTGAATCGCAAAGTCTCTACAACATCCTCCCTTGCAGACCTTCTTGTTGCCTGCTCCGCAATGTAATCTTTGATGCAGCCTTAGTGACTGGTGTATGATTTTACTTGACACAGAATGAACCATCCATTCCTGAGAAAACCCTCAGCGTTCTCCTTTTCCTAATACAATTGATTTTACTGATGAATTACAAAGTCACCTTTCTGCTGGCTCTCTCTGTTAGAGAGCATAACTTTGTCAGTAAAACTTTCAGCATACAACTTGCAGAACATGCAGTTAGACAACAATGCTAGTAGCTAGATAAATAGTTTGGAACATTTATTAAAGGCATTACTAGTGTCTCAGGTAGCCTGGACTTGAAACCATCAAGGTTGATTTGTTTCCCTCCAAGAGTTCATTGGCATCACAAACAGTGCTAAGTTATCAAACTTAGGTGTATATTCTGAAGCCCACTTGCGAAGTGGCTGTGCTGAGAACAGTTTCCTTGAGATTAATCTCTCCCCAAATCAGGCATGGATCCATATACTTCCTGAAACAAACTGATATACCTTGCTAAGTCATCCTGCTGAAGACTCTCATTGTCTTTTTTCTTTTATCCATATACCCTCCCTTGATTCAGGTGGATCTTGATCATATGTCACCTCAACAGTTGACATGCAACTACTTGTTGCCAAGCAAGAGAAGTTTTCTACAGTGCCCAGCTGCCTCCCTGTGAATTAGTGCTTGTTTAAACACAAACATGAAACGTCATGTAAGTAAGGAACACATTAGAGACACTAAAACAGAAACAGTTCTATCTGTGGAGTGAGCAAATATTAACATTAGCACAACATACAGGAGGGACGTTGGCCTAGAACTGGGTATTCTTGGGAGGAGTTTTGTGACCCACAGAGATACAGCATGCAGTTCTGCTGCAACAGAAGTGATGGTTAATCTGCTTGTGCCAAGCTGGGTGCTAAGGCCCTGGAACATGACAGTCACAGAAACCAAGGGAAAATGTCATGTTTTCCCCCTGAATCAAGGAAAAAGCTCTCACACGTTTTCCATTCTCACATCTGCAGTAAGAAATACTAAAAAGGTGGAATTTTAACATCCTGCACTTCAGGTGCCAGATACTGGTTGGGATGACCAGCACTATCTTGAGCTTCTTTTTTTATATTCACGTCTGAATTTCTCCCCTTTGCCCCCTACAGTGTTTTTTTCCCAGTATTTGTGTATTTCGTGTTTCCTTCTCTCTTCCATGTCATTTCTGCTTTTCAAATTTTGTTAGTATTTCCACAGTATATTTGTGATATATATACATATACACTCTCTAGACATATAAAAAGTAGTTTCATACAAAGAACCTGCAAACTCTTCTGCAAATAGTCTTATGTGTCCTGATTTTTGGTAATTACATGTGAAAATGTTTGTAGAATTAGATCAATAGAGAAGCATATAGCAAGAGAGTTTACTCCGTTTTTAAAGTGTTCTAATATTCATACATTTCCCACTCTGCTTTCCTTTTTTAATTGTAGAGTTTTAGTTCTTCATAGTTTCCAGCTGAAAGCAAGCTGTTAGTGGTCTCCACTATGTGGCATGTTTTAGCCTGAGGAGGACTCTGATGGAGCCAGCTGAACTAGAGAGACTTCAACAAGTAACAGGTAGTTCTTGTCCAAGTCCATATCTTGGTTTTGTTACCAGAATATGAAATGGGAACATTAAGGGAAATCCCCCATCCCAGCTGCCCTACATATTGAAACCTCTTTCTAAGTACTGGTGGGCAATACAGATCAGGATAACATCCACAGTCTTTATCAGGAAGACAGTGTTTGAAGAGAGGGAGAATAAGCATTAAGCCAAATGCTATATGAAGTTTTAAGGCTGTGGGTGCCACTAAGCTTGTTTTTCTGCCACCTGCGCTGATTGCATTAGCTGATCTGACAGACATCGCGGCAGTTTCTGAGCCTTGGGACTCAGACCCTGCTGGCTTCGGCAGGAGGTTTGTCAGGGGAGGTTCGCCGCTGGTTGCGCCATCTGGTGCAGAAAAGGGGTTTTTCCATCTACAGCACACAAAGAAAGGCTTTTGGAATTAACGTATAAAACTTGCACAAACCCGTTGATGACACTGGAAAAGCAGGACACAAACTGAGCTCTGACTGCAGGTGACGAACCCATGCAAAATACTGTTCTGTGCTTTGTTTGGTTCCACTGAAGTATAAATAGCTCAATCATCTCTTGGCTCTGGAAAAAACAAGTGCCTGGAAACTTTTTGGTATTCCTTGATTCAGCTGGTTTTGCAGGATCCATCTCAGCATCTTAGCTTAGATCACCCCTGTTGTTTAAAAATAATTTTTTAGCTGTGGTAGCTTTGAGTCTGTGCATCTCTCTTGGCAATTTCTTCTGCATTTGTTTGTGTACCTGGAGAGATATGCAGGGTTGACTTCCGACCCACCTGATTTATCTTAACAACATGTTGTTCAGGTATGAGCCAGGGCCACAGGGAACACAGCATGGTAGACACCTTGAGAGAAACACACCATGCAGTGCTACTCACAAGGGAAAAATCCCAAATCTACTGTTGTGGGACTGTAAGATATTGCTGTATTATGACTTGGCTGTCAGGAGACAGACTGCAGTTTCTTCACATAAGCAAAACAAGCCTCACACAAACATACCCAGATATGCACTGCAGCGAGACATTTGAGAGTACAGATCTTCTGTCTTTATGTAACAAAATACAGTTTCAAAAAGATTCTCAAAACCACTTGTTTTACCCCATATTTACTGAAGAGGGTCTGGTAGAATACAGACCATCCGTTTTGGCAGACAATTGCCAATCCCGATCTTTAACTCATTAAATGCAGGGGATGCCATGGCATCGAATGAGTTAATTTTCTCTTTCTTACCAGATAGGATATAGGCAGAGTAGGGATGTAGGTAAGACTTGGGCCTGTCTTACCCTCTCCCTGATCCTTAATCAGCCCCATTACCTGCACCGCTCAAAGAAACCTACCAGCTGTGGGGCTTACTCAGCTGCACAGCCACACTAGAATGGTTGTGTTTAATGGCAAGATAATGAAGACTCAGCATGCATTTCTTTGGTTGGTGGCATGTTACTTCAGAGAGACCCCATCCACCTCTTCAATCCTCTTGCTGCCTGTTCTGATATACTGGCACAGATAATTGTGTATCTGTGGTATAAAGTGGATAAAGTGATCTGGTACTCCTGAGAAATAAGGCATTTTTTTCTGCAGATCAGTTCCCTGAGGTACTCCTGAGTAGCTACACAGCAGCTGGCCCAGGACATTGCCGGAATGGCAGCAGACAGGAAGGCAGGGAAAATGTGGGATCTGCTTCAGCGAGCTTAGGCAGCAGCATTACTGAAGGTGAAGCTTATATTTGGTTGATTTCAGAGCACACCACTGCAAGAGAGAGATTCAGTTCTCCTCGTCTGCTCACTGATGGCTGCAATCTGATGGTGAGGTAGCCCTTTTTTGGAAGAAGTGTGGTGCTGGATTACCTCAGCCACCTTGCACGGTTTGGTGATGCAGCTGAGCACATCAAATATCTCATGCAAGGAATGTACTGAGCCCATCTAATGCCCTGTTGAAACAATGGCCTTGCCAGGAGCTGTGCATTCCCAACCAAGTATTTCTTTGAACTGGCTTTGGCTCCTTTGACCACAGATTTAGCTGATTCAACAGCAGGATATTTACTTGTATTTGCTGCTGGTATGTCAGCTTGCTTATCATGCATACGTGAGACATAACAAAAAAGCAGCAGGAACACACAGCTGGAAGCAGAGAATTGGAAATGGCAATGGGGAAATAACTCCTGAAGGCAGGGAGCCATTCAGTGGTCTTTGCCTTATCATCTAACCACACCTTCAATGTTACCTCTGGTATCAGTCACCTGGGTTGATAAGCCCCTGCAGTATCTCCTGTAATAGAACTAGGTCCAAATTCCCAGAAGTATCCCTCAGGTTAAATAGGGAGAAGTAAAGAGTGCGTGTTAGCACTGATAATTAGTTTAGCTGGCCCAACCCAGCTTTTCCTGTGTTGCAAAGGAGCTGAAAGGTTTGCAAGAGGAGTTGTGTTGATTGTACCGATGAAGACAATTCTGATGGTAATATGCAGGCCGTTGTGTTTCTATTGCTCTGTACTTCAAGCTGAACACATTCTCTTCGTGAAAGCTGATTTGGAAAAGTACATCTTGAAATCTGTAGAAAGCATGCCTCAGCTGTGTATTTTGCATTCCAGTTGTGCAGATATCAAGCAGCTCTAGCAAGTTGCTCCAGCTCAAACATCACTCCCTTCTGCTGTTGATAGCAACTTCTAAGCAAAAGTTACTGCCTTTGCAACACAAGTTGGAGAGATCACAAAAAAAACAACAAAAAAACCCCAAAAACAAACAAACAAAAAACCCAAAACAAAAAACCAAACCAAAACAAAACCCCAAAACCAAAACAAACCACACCACATCTCAGTTCTCAGTCTGGCATATTAAACTGTTACTCCAAGGATTGTATCCAAGGGACACCACAGCATGGGCGTGCATTCCTCTTTGCTGACACAAACAGGAAAGGACAACTGTCTCTGGAAAAGCAGAAGCCTCAAATAGTTGTGGGGCAGTATTGTCATACATCACTGGAAACGTGCACACAGATTAAGAGTCTTTTAGGTCCGTGCAGCCACAGAATTACTTTATGCAAGACCAAAATGATGACTGCAGTGAACTAAGGAAACTTTATAGTTTTATCTGTGTTTTATGTATGCATGTCAACTCTCCATTTTTACTAGGTTTTGGTTCCAGTTTTCAATGCTAGCAGTGCATCTCTAGAGCCCAGTGTCTGTGGCTTCTACTAAAATCCCATCTTGCCAAGCCACTTTTGCAGCAAAGCCTTTGCAGAAGTTAGATTCATTTCAATCATTCCTAGCCTGCAAATGTGAAATCTCATTAGACAATAAGGACATCACATCACAAAATAATTTCCTTAGACATCTTTGCATGCACTGATATACATCCATTTTTAAAAGGAAACTCCAAAGATGGGGGGACTTGCTTATCTTACTTTACTTAATAAAAACACTGAGATATTTAAATCCTAGCTTGCCTAGGACCAACTAACTGGTGAGAAAATTAATCAGCCTTTAAAAATAATATCCCAATGATCTGTGTGACACCCAGTGAATTACTATAGGCTATCAAATGAGTAAAGCTTGTTCATAGAAGCAAAACCACCTGAAGTAGCACAGACTGGTTCAGCTAAATAGAGCACACTGAAAAATAAGACCAACATACAACATACTTTCCAAAGATCTTCCCTTTATACAGCAGACAAGGTAAATAGTTGCTACTCCACAGGAGTCTGCAGAGGCAGGAAAACAAGCCGCTGAAGCTCAGAGCAAGCCAGGCTCCCAGAGAATTCGAGGCCACTTATAGGCACATAAATATGTTGTGGAGTGCTTGAGAAACTCTTTGAAGGCTTATGTCGGAGAGGCTTTCTCACCATGTCGTTTGCGGGAAACCTCCTTCAAAACCTGCCTTCCGCGGCTGGGCGTGGGGACGTTAACACGGGGACTATTGAAAGAGACGCCTCCCGCCCCGCTCTGCTTCCCTCAGTCTCGTTCCTAGCCGTGCGGTCTCACTATTCTCCCTTGTCCCAGCACGAAAACTTGCCTGTCTGCACAGGAAGGCATCGACTTGCTTTCTACCTAGTCGTGGGTATTCTGTCTAGGAAACGGTCATATGACTCTCACAGTTCAGACAGATCAGGGGGCAGAAGCAAGTGCCAAAGGTGTGTCCATGGGGAGGAACAGGACTTGTGCCTTTAAGCAGGAACGTGACATTCCACTGACACAGCCATCTCATGTAATATGTGCTAAGAGCATGTCTTTGACTAAATCTGCTAATTCCCCAAATTTCTGAATTTTAATTTCTGTCTTTGGCATCCAAGATGAGGTCTGAATGACACCCAAGCACAGCTGGTTCTGTAACCTCATGTAGTTCTACAAAACCAGCTTGGTGGGGGTGCTCAGCAATCCCAGCTCAGTGCCAGCCTCCCATGTGTCCATTCACACTGCTGTCAGCTGGACCTCACTGAGACTGTAGGTTTAGGGGTATAGAATAAAGGTTTACATGTCCCCCCGCCCCGACAGAGACATAACTATCCCTGAATTCAAACAGCCTTTTGGGAAAGTTTTGCTTGGGCTTTGTTTGGGAAACAAACCTACTACATCTCTATCCATCTCTTTTTTCTACCTATACAACAAAGTCTGATGCAAACTGCACTGGTAATTGTCAGTCCTGATCAGAAGAACCACCTTACCACTCAGAAAAGTGAGATAATGTGTTTTCAGAAATGTATAATTGCCTGAAGGGTGTATGACCATCACTGTCACTTTCTTCTCGCAACTGGATTAACAGGTAGGAAATCAGTTTTTGACTAACCACCACAAGAAATGCATTTAGTAAGTAAACCACTTTGGATCCCAGAAGACCTTAACATTGCTTTCAATTCCTTGGAGAAAAGCATTCATTTTACAACAGTTGAAGCTACATAATAGGAGCTGGAGAGGCTTTTTCCATTCAGCTTGAAGACAGAAACCTGAGTGGAATTAACATGCGCACATGTAGATAAATTACATGATCTTAATCAAAGTTTTTAATATGCAACTTTGGTGTATTGTAAAACAAACCCCCTTCAGTCACTCATTAGTTATTTAACAGAAAATGAAAGTGCGCAAATGTTTTATTTTTCCCGAGAAAGTAAGGAGAATTAAAAACATTCTGGGCAGAGTAAGGAAGCAGAACAAGGACTGTTTCTTTGTTGAACAGCACATCAAATTTAGTTGAAGACAAAAAAAAAAGGTCAGACTAGTCAACTATGCAGCTTCATTTCTGGAAATGTTAAGTCAATGCCATTCTCTATTAAGTACTATTGAAATGGAAAAAGTTCACACTGACAAATCTGGCCCTGCTATTCAGCTGCCTAATCGTGGTGTTAAGCACCTAAACTTACACATCTAGGGAAGTTTTAAAATATAAGGTCTATGTACTGTATACTCTTCTCAGTTGTTTCTTAATCTATTGTCTCACTTTTTTTTCCTTTAATCACAACCACCTCTATTCTATGATCCCAATATCCATGATTATTCCATGTGCTTCACCCAATCACAAGTTTGTTTTTCAGCCTCTCCTTTGTAAGAAAGTAAAAAAATGCAACAGTTTTCTGTGCCAAGGTAATTAAAAATTACATTCTTATGCTATGTTTCAACCAGACATCTCCTCCCTTGCACTTCCTGGATGAGATACAGCCGCCTATGGTTCTAAAAATAATCCTGCTCTTTTCTGACACATTACTAGCCTGCATATGCATCCTGTATCTGCTGGTTACCCACACAGCCGTACTGGACTTCTTGGAGCTCCTTAAATATAACCATGTGTCTTCAAAAGTATGGCTTGTATTAATGTTCTCGTGAAGGCACAAACAGATCAGAAAATATCTTTGCAATGCCAATCCTTAAGCAACCTTTGGATTGTTCCCAGTACATGCTTCTAAATACATAATGTACTTCCATTACATTATGTATAATCTGCCCATGTTTCTTCCTGCTTTTCCATTATAAAGGTAGCATACTGTGCCTGCTAGGTACTGAGCTAGTGCAGCTGGGAAGGCAAATGCAACTCCTGAGCTGGCAAATTACCTCTTAATTCACATTAACCTGACACCTGTATTTTAAGCAATTAATTTTTTCTAGAGTGGAAAGCAGGAAAGGGTCCCTAGGTAAAAACCAACAACACTGGGTTAGGTCAGTATATTTATATAAGCAGTGATACAATTTCTGTCTCAGTTCTAGAATTCCCTAGTTATAAAAGGGCAGACTGAAACAGGAAAGGGAGCTTTCTTATGCACCTACTAAAGGGAAATGACAAAGACTAAAATGGGAAAGTATTAGAAACTACCTTGCAACTAAAACAACAAAAAGGGATCACACTTCCCCTTTCTTTAGTCCTTGTTGTGCTGCAGATTTTAACTATGCCCCTTTGGGCTGGACTGGATCTCTTACAGCAGGGCTGATTGGACAGTGCAGTTACACGAGGCGATGGAGTACATTCTACTCCCCAGGGTCAGAGAATAGAATCATTAGGTCCATTAGAACTCTCAGGTCTTCTTACTCAAGGAAGACAGGAGAACAATCCAAGTCAGTTAGATGAAAGCAGGAACAGTAGCTTCAGCCAGACAAGCTCCGTAGGGAGAGGTGATATGTTTTCATTGGACCAACTGATACAGCTGAAGAAAAGCAGACCAGCTTTCAGGAACACAAGGCCTCCTTCACTAAGCCCAGCATCACTGGGCCAGGGGAGGTGGAACAATAGCTCCCTTCTCTCAGGAAGGTTAACCACAGCTGTGGGACAAGCCTGGCAAAGACTGTCCAAATCCAGCTATTTTTTTTTTGCATGGCATTTATATTTTCATTTTTTATATTATTAAAATCTAGTTTATACTAAATGTGTCAACTACAAGAATTCAAACAACTCAGCTCTTGCATTCTTTGCAATACCTGCCTGGAGACAAACACACACTTGTCTCCAGTGCTTAACACTGGTTTATTTGGTAAGATGTCTCTGTGTCTTAGAACAGGATTTTTCTTTACCCAAGATTCTATCAGCTCCTGCTGATAGATTTTTTCCTTCATGTTCTTAACCCTATGCAGCTGACATCCTAATTATCTTTACAGCAGCTCTGATGTCAAATGGAAGACTGAGACTGTGATCAAAGAGAGAACACCCACAGAAAGAGGGAATTCGTATGGAGCAGAAAGGCGGTGCTTCTTTGCATCTGCCTGATTATAATAGTAGAAAAACAAAGAGCTGCATCTTTAAAGTTAGAAGAGTGAAATTCTTTTGCAAAACAAATGTTCACTCTATATACAGTTGCCTTTCATTTATTAATAAATATTTTCTTTTTTTGTGTTCTTATTAAATGGGGAAGTTGGGTTTTGAAAGCTAAACTAAAATTTTAAGAGGAAAAATACCCCATAACACAAGCAAACACCTACAAGTCTTTAATCCAAACTATTCTTTTAAAAACTAGTTAAAACATAACCCACATAACTGGGAGCAAAACAGACATCTTGGGAGAAAAATCTTAATATGAAAGGTGAGTTGAGGGACACTAAGGCCTGCTCTCTAAAGTCCCTTAACCTGCAGTCTGGTTGTTATTAAAAGCAGGAACATAAAAACGAGGAAGATAGAAAGCTCTCTCACCTATCAGAGTGAGCCTTCTTTTTACTTTCCAAACTAGGCTGGTGAATTTTAGGCCAGATGTTTTTATGTCACTGCTAAATACCTTAGCAGTGTGCCAGCTTTCAGTAGCACAATACTGCTCAAGAGCAGGCCCTCCTCAGCAGCCCAACTGTATATATATATATATATATATATATATATACACAGCCAGTTATGAAAGCCATCATGATCTTTTGATGGACTTTGCAGATGATTTGACAAACTAGACATGGGTTAGACATTAGCTGTACTCCAAAATGTTATAAAACACTCTTCTGAAACTCTTACATAATAAAACATTATAAAAATGAGACTTTTACCTTACTATTTAAGCACCATTGACTACCAGTAATATTTTAAAAAGAGTTTAATAAAAAACTCTGTGTAGTCCAAACAAGACTTTAATGTTGCTTTCGCCCTAGGCCATCGCTGGGCATTCATTTCATGAAATGAGACAGAGAGAGGATACAGTCCTGCTGAATTGCAGTTCTGTCTTGAAGGTAGACTTCCTGCAAGACAGACCTCCTTTTCATACATGTAACAGCAGCAAACCACTTTACTTCAGACTCAAGCCTGAGAGAGTGGCTGTTCACCCATCAACAGGAAAACTCTCCTGGCACAGTGCCCTGCACGGACACAGAGCCTGCAAGAACTTAGCAAGTCATACAAAACCAGATGAAAAATCTGTCAAACAAGCGCTGAGTTACCGAAGTTAGAGGTAACACAAAGCTTTGAACTGAGTATCTTTTAAGTAAAGGTGTACTTCCTTTGGGAAAACCTTGTGTATGTCGTTCTAAAGAGTTTTTGGGGACAAGGCTAGCAAAGATAACTTACCACCAGGTGCTTAGATTTTAATCAGAATCATCCACATCTGTTCTCAGTTTTAAATGCCACCTAGCATTTAAATCTACACTAGCATTTCAACTGCAATGACATCAGTGGTAGCTTTTCGAAGTAAAGCATGATAATATAAGCAGCAAAGCACTCGATGGCAAAGGAGCAAGGCCCATCCTTCTACCACAGTTCAGTGATATGCAGAGTATGAAAAATAAAAAGCAGAAAGCAAACAGGAGGGTTTGTATGGTATGGCTCCAATTCTAACAGCATACACAGGGTGATGACTACATACTGCTAAAGATGACAAGCCTCTGATTTCTCTTTCAGGAAAGTCAAAACTGATTGAAATACAGATAATTAACAGGAAAACACATTCAACTGATGTAGCAGAAACTAGAATAAGCAAGTTTCCCACCATGGAAGTATTACAAAAATACAAAAACTTATAGAAGAAGTTACAGTAACTTTTATAAGACTCCAGTCATTACCTCAGGATTTAAAATTTCACTCATTTGTGCCACGAGTGCAAAACATTCAAACTTCATGAAATATTCATACAGACAGAAATCCATGCGGCACCATTTCATCTTATAGACACCTAGATCCCCAAAGTATATGCAATTTGAAGATGAAAAAAGACAAGAACAACTCCTCTGTCCTGCAATAAGCAGGTATCAGTAAAGTGATCAATATTTATTCCCACCCTACATATATCCAAAGAAACAATACATACAAAGATCCATTTATCCCACGATTACACAAGCCTCCTGGATTTAATATTTTGAACCGTATGACAAAGTTCAAGATACTTGATTATATACAACAGGTAAATCTGAAAGGAGAGTTCTTGAAGGTATGAAAAAAAACCACGTCACTTAAGCCCCCCTCCCCCATTCCAACAACAGATTCTATTTATAATGTACTTTTTTAATGATACTGTTAATTTTCTCTTGCAGATCTGCTCCTCTTCTTAAGGATTCTTTTGCATTTCCAGGCATGGCTGTTTTGTTCATTCTACCACTTTACATCAGTCTCATCTCAAATACTGTAGTTAAACAGGCATCTAATTCAGTTGTTTTCTACCTGTGTCTTGGCAGTCTGTCTACATCTCAGAAGAACTTGTGCACAGCACAAATTAACGCAAATAGCTTTCTCAGCGTACAAACTGAAGGATATGCATCCAGAGCTTGACAGTCTGAATACCTCTTTCAGTAGTCCAGGCTGTATTTTTAAACTAATTTTAAACTAATTAGACTTTCCTATAAAAATGTATAAAAAAATTATCCTTGGACCAGTACAATGTCCAAGAAACAGCTGGTAAAGATGTAAAATTATTCAGGTATTTTTAACTCTGAAATGATATAGAGTATTATGGTGTAAACTTAGGTTACACAGAGAAATAACTTTTTCTTAAATCAAGAACTCTGTAATAGAATAAATAATTTACAAGCTTGAGAAAAGCTGAATTGTTTCCTACAATGAAGACTTCTGACCTCTATTGTATAAAATGTAGAGGAACTAAATATAATTTCTGCTGGTGGCTGCAAAACTTAAGTACTTGGTTTTGTTCACGTAATTCCCCTCTTTAAATCTGCTAGAGGTAGATGAAGATAAAACAAACCTCAACAAGTAAGAATTAAGTTACTGCAATTACATTCTAACCCTGCAAATCTAGCAAACATATGTTCTCGCCAGATTTACTGAAAGCAGTTATTTTTTCTTTCCTTTTTTTAACTAGAACAGCACTCAGCTTCTTCCATCCACATTGTCAAAATCAGTGCCTGATACCACCATAAAATAATTTTCAAAGCATTTCTGAATTATAGCAGAAGTAGGTCCCACCTCGCACTCTTCAGTCACTGTGATACATTTCCCAGGACTGCCTGTTGAGGAAACGCTGCCTTAACCAGCACTGCCCCGACAGCCCTCCTGTGCCTCTCCCCTAAAACGGTGGCAACAGACAAGCCTGCAGACCCCACCCCAGGTAACTCTTGGGAAAAGGTGTGGAAGTGAAGGAGGTGGGGCTGAAGGCAGGACAGAGAAATGGGCAATCTTCATGCCCATTAAAGACAGGACCTTTCTGAAGATTTCTCCAAAATATTTTTTAGCGTTGTTGTCTGCATGCAAGGGCTGCAAAATAATTGGTTATTACCACAAAATCAGAGATTTTATTAGGCTCACAAGTATTTACAAGATTTCATGTAAAGTCTTTGTTTTGGCACAGAGAAAATTATAATGCAGTAACAAAATTTTCCAAAACATTAATTGCTTCATGAATGCCCTGACAGACTAGAAGAAAAAATTAAGATAAACTGTTTAGACCTGATTTCCTAATTTTCTATAGCTTGGCCTATGGCTTTAACTTGTACACTCTGACCTTTAGTCTCCTTCCACCTGTAGTTTTATCTACTTTCTTCAGCAAAAAAACCTATCCCTGTGTTGAAGCCAAATATAGATAAGAAAGCACACGAGAAATAGAAATGACTCTGGCGGCCTTTTTTAAAACGACTGGACAAAGTATGTTTTCCTCCTCATTGTTTACCAGACAAAAAGGAGGAAGCATTACTACATACCAGAACATCTGCATAAAAGTTGCCTCCAAGTTTTTCTTCACGACAGCAGTACTGGCATGATCACAGAGACAAGATTCCTTTTCTTTCTCTCTTTCTGTATTATAACTGTAGCCATCATGATCTCATTTGGTATGCAAAAAATATAATTACTTCAGTACAATTTCCACAGCAATTTGAAGTGTGCCTTTTTCTCTTTTATGTTAATGTTTTAATTTAATGAAAATGATAGGATGGACTGCATGGCAAAACCCCAGCATTCTACATAATTCAGTTTGTTTGGTTTAGTTACAGAATAACAATCCTGGTAGTTAAACTAAAACCATAGATATAAATGACTGAGGCAATTTCGTGCATTCTAGAATCAATGCATATTTAAATCCTTGTTTTCCTTCGCAACAGTATTGAGAAACTCTTGCTTTATGGACGCTGGACCAATTTACTCTTACTGCTTTCCTGCTCACTAAGCTTGAAGTGCGTGTAGGCTAAAATGCCGAACAACGTGCACAGAATCCCCAGGCCTTGGTTAACAGACAGTGGATCCTTAAATAAGAGGCACCCTCCCAGGAGAGTGATGCAGAACTTGAAATGTCCAAACATGTTATACCTAGACGTCCATTAAGGATAACAGCAAATACCAGTATTATTTTTTGTAAAAAGAAACACTTGGAAATTTCGTTACACCCAAAGCATGCAACAGTATGGCCATGCTGACTCCCAACTCATGCAATTTTCTTGCATCTCTGCGGCCTGTGAGTATTAACCTCCACTTAAAGCCTTTCACCCACTGTACACTTCAAACTGACTTGCATGCCAGCACTTCCTCAAAGTAGCCAAACCGTGGATTAATATTCTTTGCAGGTATGAAGGTCAGCGAGGGAACTGCCATTACCTATACAAATCCTGAACAAAGAAACAAAATACACTAAAACGTGAACATGCTTTTCCAGCTCCATTATTTAAGATAATGCAGGCAGGTTACAAACAATTTTGCCACAGTAAATCAGCCCAAATAAATTCCAACACAATTCATCTGGAAACAGGAGAAACAACTAATGTTACAAAGGATACGTGACTGGTGACGTATTTCCAATGATCCAGTAAATGGACAAGTTTACCATAAAGGCTATTATTCCAGACAGCAGTACCATTATCTGTGGATTAATGGACACAGACAGTAATCTGACCCGCTTTTGTAGATACATCATAGGTTATTTATTTAGTTTCATTTACTTTCAGATGCAAAGTATCAGGCAAGAAAAACATATGGAGAACAAAAATAGAAACAGCTTCCAATCAGTACAGACACTGGTGATGTGTATAAGCAGCTCAGGGTATGATCTCCATAAATATACACTGAGAGACCTACAAGCCCTTTCCTCCTTTACTCTTGGTGAACATTTAAGAGTGATTTGGAAAATCTGGCTGCTCATACACACAGAGGATGCGTTCTTTACCTTTGAGACAAAGTCTTATTTATGGTCACAACGAAAACTATTTTAACAAAATATCTGATTTTGTTATTGTGAATACTTGCTAACCCATTCATAAACTGCAATGCTACAAGAAATGACCCACCACTGAGGAGCATGGTCAGCATTGGTAAGAACATGCCACTGTTTCTTTTTTGGACAGCATACAGAGAGAAATTATTTCACCAAGTCTTCTTGGTGAAAATAAACTACTAATTCTGGTGAACAACCAATATTGACATCCTTCCACAAAAGAAGAGTTGAGAGTGTCAAAAGTGAGCACGCTTATCTCTTTCTCTGAGTGGACAGTAAGAGCTGGAACTAGTGCACTTACATTATTTTTAATTTAATACATTAGGGGAAGCTTCTGGATTTTCAGACTTTCCTGTTGTTCAGATGCCCTCTAAACAGAAACAAGAATTAAGGAGATAAATCAATTGACAGACTCGCTCCTCTCAGAGGAAGTGGGGCAGACTCAACAAAGGGCTTTTCTCCTGCACATGCCCCTCTCATCTCACCATAGCCAGTGGCTGTACAAAAATCTGTTTTGCAAAGAAATATATCTTACTCTCAAGTTTAACTACATCAGTGATAATTATTTAACAAAGTCAATAAAAGCCTTACCACAGCAGAAAGCGTCCAGGGCCCAAATATTCCCCCTTCTCCGAATACTGGCTCGAAGAAGGGTATGATGAACAACAACATAGCTGAGGACATTGGTGCCTGATAGTACAGCAACTGCATAGAGTTTACCTGCAACTCATGCTGCTTAGCACCTACCCACTAAAACCAAAAGAGAAAACAGTTAAACATGAGGGAAAAAAACCCATAAATTGAAAACCTGAGCAAAAACAAACTGGCTACTAACACAGAGGGAATCTCACGTGGACAATGCTACATAAACAGGTTGTTGAGCATCACCTTCGCCTAACTGGGGGCCCTGTGTGTTTGTCTCTTGCAAGCACAAAAGCCACGAGGGGAGAAAATCATATGCCGGGACAGTGAAAAAATTCTGAGTGCCTAAACCTGCCTTTTCCCATTGCCTGGGGGTAAAGTATTGCACCTGAGGAAGAACAAAAAAGTAGCAGAACTAGAAAGAAAATGCCAGCTCCCTTTTATACTCAAATTCCAGATCCTGTCAGTGATGGAGCTGAGTACCTTTGCCACGGCAGAGATCTGCTTCTCCACCTTTCTTCTCATTTTCTTCCACATATAAGCCAACAAAATCAGTAAACGTTTGTCTTTCTTTTGACAGTTTATTCCAAATTTCATGGATTTCATTTCAATATTGATTATAATTGACTCTAACTTGTAACTTCAATTTTCAGGGTAGCATGCTTTAAGAACTATTATTAATCTATGGCTATGAAGATAGATGTTACAGCCAAAAAGATGCAACTTTATATCATGCTTAAAAATGATGTTTAATACTTCATAAATCACATTACCTGGTAACATGAATTCCCGCATATGAATTTGCTAAGTTGGTTTTTTTTTAACATTACAGAATAATTTCACCTTAGTACATACACCATCACTTAAAGTTACTATAACAGCATCTCTCTCCTTCTCCTGCCCCAAAACAGGACAAGAGACCATTACTTATCATCTGACACGCTACAGATCAAAGAGCCCCACTTTGGAGGCACAGTATACCTGTTGCAAAGAAATTCACACTTAAATGGATGACTTTCACATCAACATGACAGAGGATTCTAATCTGGGAGACTTTTACAGTCATGGCCAGTAATAAACTGGTTGAGCTATTAATACAAAGTTAAAGCAGAAAGGGCTAAAACAGTCCTTGGACATACCTATTTTTTCAACCATAATCATCCAGAAAGGTGTGTATATTGTGCATATGTATTAATGCACCCTCTACAAAAACACCTGAGACTGTGTGTGGTCGAACTTGAAAAAAGGATGCTGATAAAATGCAAATAGCTCAGGGATAAACCACGGGATTAACTGAACGACTGAAAAACGTCCTTTCTAGGGAAAGGCTCAAATGCAAGGCACTTGCTTCAGCAGAACATCTGTTCTCTCTAGAAAAAAAGGAGTTTTACCGCTTTTCACCCCTTGAAAATACACTCACGTTAAAGACGACCCCAATTTTTAGCAGCAAGGACGATCAGTTCCTCAGTTTACTAGGGGTTATGGTGGATTATCACAATTTGGTGTTTTTTTAAAAAAAAAACCAAATAACGGAGCATGGAGGGTTTCCTGGAAGGCTGGATGCTACTGAAAGGCGATCAAAAGAAGGGCCCGCATCGTGAAGACCAACCACCACAAGGTTCCCCCCCGCCGCCAATACCCACCACTTGGTAGAGGGAGGTCACCAGGACGCCCAAGGTGGCGAATGCCATCCCCAGGACGTTGAACTTCACGTCGTAGTAGGAGTTGAGGAAGACGCCCAGTGTGATGGGGACCTGCGGAGGTGGAGAGGGGGCTTTTAGGCGGGGTTGTTGCCCTCG
This sequence comes from Oxyruncus cristatus, assembly GCA_013399855.1. Lineage (NCBI taxonomy): Eukaryota > Metazoa > Chordata > Aves > Passeriformes > Cotingidae > Oxyruncus > Oxyruncus cristatus. The sequence continues at coordinate 1,087,089 of VXAY01006698.1, forward strand.
GCGTCGCCCCTCCCCGCTCCCCTCAGCCCCCGCCGCCTCCTCACCAGGGTCAGCTTGATCCGCAGGGGGAAGGTCTTTCCGTAAGCCACGCTCTGGATGACCACGATGACCGGCGTGGTCATGGCCTTGGCCAGCTGGTAGGTGCCGATGGTGTTGCTCTGCAGGGAGAGGTTGGTGAAGACGACGAAGCCGCAGAAGCTGAGGGCCAGCGGCAGCACCTGGGCGGGCTGGAGGCTCTTGGGGGAGAAGGCGCCGAGCGCCTGGCACAGGTAGAGGCCGAGCCAGGTGATGGCGAAGTGGACCAGGGTGAGGCTGAGGTTGGGGAAGCCCAGCCGCACGTACAGCCACTTGTTCAGGAAGACGATGCAGATGGAGGCGGCCAGGTTCACCAGCAGCCCCGCCGCCAGCCGGCCCTGCGCCGGCAGCCAGCCCATGGCTGCGGCTGCCCGGCG
>VXAY01006698.1:1087966-1130435 GCA_013399855.1 Oxyruncus cristatus
TGTGTCTGTGCGTGTTTGAGTGTGTGTGTGTGTCTGTGCGTGTTTGAGTGTGTGTATGTCTGTGTCTGTGCGTGTTTGAGTGTGTGTGTGTGTGTGTCTGTGCGTGTTTGAGTGCGTGTGTGTGTCTGTGTCTGTGCGTGTTTGAGTGCGTGTGTGTCTGTGTGTCTGTGTCTGTGCGTGTTTGAGTGTGTGTGTGTCTGTGCGTGTGTGTGTGTCTGTGCGTGTTTGTGTGTGTCTGTGCGTGTGTCTGTGTGTCTGTGCGTGTGTGTGTGTGTGTGTCTGTGCGCCTCCACTCCCTCCCCTCCTACCCCACACCTCTGCCCAACAGCCCAGCGATAGGCAGAAACGCTCTTCCCCTCCAAGGTATCCAGTCCACAACTGGACTGGGTATTTCCGGCAACACATTCACGAAAATGCAGGTACACACGTACAGCACAAACGAAGTCCTCTGACAGGTATCAGAAGGCACCGAGTGGGTGAAGGAGCCAGAGCCCTTGCCTAACTGCACTACAGTCGTGTCCTCTGCACCCTCGCGTGAAGGGAATGGCAGCTAAATGTGTGTTCACACAGGTAAACAGGGTCAGAACAAGCCTTCTAAATAAACTACAAAATCTCGGCAATTTCAACATATGATCATCCTTGCTTTGATTCAGCAGCGTTTTAGCAATTCCACAATGTATGGTAGAACAGCACAAGCCCTGAAGCAAGGCTGCCTTCTCTTCTGAAGGGCTGGATGTAGCCCCTCACTTTTGCTTTTCGGTGTTCCCTTCCGCCAGCCCCAGGTGTTTGCTTTCTTCTCCTCTCCTTTCCACATACACCTTCCTGCAGTCTCACTTTTCTCCCCAGTGTACCCATGCACATTCTTTTCCTTCCAAGTTATGTTTCCAGTCTATGGGCAGCTCTTTTTGCCACATAGCAAAGATACTAAGGAGCTTCATACAATCACCATATTTATATCATGACATTTTAGATTAGAACAATCAAACATTTTCTCTTTTTGAAGTACTTTTATTAGGAAAAAAATTATGAAAAAGGTTATTTAACAAATAACATCTCTGAAGTTGGTCAGAACTTTTCAAGTTTACATTGAAATCTGAGAGTTGGAGGTTTTCTCCCCCCAAAACATCAGAACGGTTTGTCCAAATAATGTTTTTGTTGGTTTGTTTTTTTATGTAACCAGAATGTCCATGCTCAGAAGTTTTTGTAGGTATCTACATGAAAACCTATGACTGAATTTCATATCCCAAAGGATCAAGATCCTGGTCCAGAAGTATCAGAGAAGATTCCCTCAGCTTCTGCAGAAGCTTTCTGAGTTCTTCTTTTGAAAATACCTAAGAATAAATAATAAACCCCCAAACATAATAAAGTTATATTTATTTGCTATGAATAGAACTGATATTAAAGCAACGGTGGTTAATTAAGTTACTATTTTTCCCCTTTTATTTCTTTCTATTCAAGATAGTGTGAGCATCAGGCATTTCAGAATGACCTTTGGTAAGGCACGGGAAGCTAGCAGCAGCATCCAAAACCTGAAGGTAGGCTCAAGGTAGCTCTGTCTCATTTTGATGTTTTTTTCAGGCTTTCGGAGGGAAAGAAGGTTAGGGGTAAACAAGTGCAAACCTGCTTATACACTTCTGAAATTAAATGTAATTGCAAAATCAATTACAATTCTGCAGCTCAACTTAGAATCATAGAATTGTTTAGGCTGGTAAAGACCTTTAAGATCATGGAGTCCAACCTTTAAACTCCCATCCAAAAATTAGTAACCGCAGTATTAAGAAGAACTGCTGGTCAAAACACTGGCCATTATCCTCAGTGTTTCAGAGTGAACTCTTTGATTCCTTATGTCAGAATACAAGGAAACCCTTTACTACTTGCCATTGATGGGAAGCGATAAAGAAACTTATGATGTTAAGGAACATATGGCATCTTCCTCTCTATATAGAAGCTTCTTACACAGCCAACCCACGGAGCCTTTAAATGAAAGCTGAGCTGCCTGCAGCCCTCACTAACTCACCGTGTAAAGCTTGTGCCGCTCGGAAGCGACCATGTCTGCCAGGCGCAGGCACTCCTGGTACTGCCCTGTGCTGTGCAGCACCGTGTGCAGTAAGAAGCACATCATTGGCAGGCACAGCTTACGCAGCAAAATCATCTGGTGTGTTCGTTCAGGGTCGTCCTCGGCATCCTTACCAGAGCAATACAGTGTGTTACTATTATGAAAATCTACTTTTAAAAGGCAACTCAGCATAACCACATCATTAGTAGCGTCAGAGGCAGAAAACTGGACTAACCAGCCTAGACTGGACTGTCATTTATGATTTTCATGGTAACTGAAGAGGAAGCAAGCTGTAACTGGTCACAGCAAGGCCAGAGCAAATTAAACAGGAACACATCAAACTAAAGGTGACAAGGGTACAACTGGGTACAATCTGTGCTTTGTGATCTGTGTTGTGATATAAAAATTTATTTTACCTCTCTAACATCAACCATCCATCCTCCATCAACAAACAGCAACACATTGTACATTTTCTCCTTAACATCAGCTGTAAGAGCATCCAAGAGGCCTTTCCAAATGCCATAATCCATCTGGCAAAGAAACAAAAAATAAACTACTGCAGAACAGGATGATTTCCAAGGCTATTTTAAAACAGACTCTTCACCAGCATGCAACAGTCAGCACAGCTCCAATTCAAATTAGAATCTTCAGTGAGTGGCTAAAACAGCTATTCCCATCCTTGCTTAATTCCCTGTCCAGAGAGTCAGACAAGTTGTTCAGAAGCAAAGCCTCTCGAGGCACATGATTTTAAACAAGTTATTCTGCCATGCTTATAAAACAAACGTGTATTAACTGAACACCAGTATATTCATACTGGTCAGACACGTAAAAAGAACTTCTGGCGAAACAAAACTGCAGCATCTTTTAGAAAACAGAAGGTGGTAAATACAAGAATAAAGAGTTAATAACAAAATCAAGTGCTCAGATTTATTAATAACACTGACAATCAACAGATTGTAATGAATATTTACTACTACATTACAATATCTTATGTAAAGCTAAGTCATATTAAAAAACCAGAATTTATTGTGCAGTGCCATTATTATGCTATTGTCATACTACTCCCTTCAACCTAAAAATAGAATAATTTATAATAGAGTTCTTAAGCAATATGACATAGCAGTCTTCTACTCTTTTTCATTGAACTAAGACTGCCTCCTAAGCAAAACCATAAAAGTTTACAGTAAATAACCTGGACTTTTACTTACCTCATACTTCTTTTCTTTATGTTCATGGGCCACTTTTTCAGTGAAACTTGCTTGTGGTAACAAAGACGGCTTCTGTGGAGCTGAGTTCATATGTTTAAACCATTCGTTAAAGGTTTCATGGGCTTCCTGGATTGCATTGGAAACAGTGTTTGGACATTTTTGACTCATATAATAACCAGAATGTCTTACATGCACAGCTATAATGCACCCAAAAATCAGAAGTTAAATTAAATGGACAAAGCTAGACTTTAAGCACCAAGGTAAAACCACCATTATTTCTAAGTAATAACTTGTAATACTGTATATTTGAAACTCACCAAATATGCACGAATACATAAATGCTCCCGTATAGCATTGTCATCTTCAGCTGGAAGTGGAGTATCCATTCCCTGTTCTTCCCATTGGTTATATATTTCTGCTATAGAATCTTGGGGAATCTTCACAAACACATCTTTTGCAGCTTCATGTTTCTTGGATGCTATGAGAATGTGAACTGGGTATCAACAGCTTTGCAATTTCCATACCTTATTTTCATAAGCTGGCAAAGCCATGCTTTTAATAGACTAGATTCAAAGTTATACCAAACGTAGTGCCAAGAGCCAAAGAGAACAAAACCAACATTTAGAAAGTCTACAATATTTGTGAAGCTTAGTACCCAAGAACTTCCTCATGATTGCATTGCTTTGCTTAAGTGCTTCTGCCCTCTGTGCAGGATCAAATACGAGCCAGTCAATCACATCTATTTTCAGCTGATCCGCCTGTAAAAACCAACACAGAGATTCACTACCATTTCAAACATACAGCTGATGTTACACACATTAAATTTGGTCAATGAAATACCCAAGTTTGGAAAGCATTATGACATAGTAACAAGGATCGCTTTATTCAAAAGCTTAGAAAACAGTATCTGCAATAGGGAATAATAAAAAAATTAATTTCTAAGTGTTCCCAAGATACTGAGCATCATCTCTTAAAATTTTTTATGGATTACAATGCATTTTCCTCAAACTTTAATATGAATACACTGTAGAAATATGGTTTATGGAGCCCTTGCTATAAACTTCAGAGGTGCCATCAGCCTGCCATCAACTTCTTGTGTTAGATAAACTACCTTTTTGTCCGAGAGAGCTTAAACTTTGTACTGAACAGCAAAAAAATTGCCAAAAATTTGCAAACAATTGGTTGCTTTCTAAGCAGTACTTTGAATACAGGCTATTAACAGTACCTCACTGTCCCCAAAGTACTGAGTTTGATCCAGCAGACTCTCAATAGCAGCGAAAGGAAACTGTCAGTGAAGGCAGCATCTGCTGTATCTAGAAATGTCACTTGAGCAAGTTAAAAGGTACACCTGAGATACAAAGTATTAATCCTCCTAATTCGTAGAAGCTACAACAACATCCTACTCTCAACTACGACGTAGTTTGCTGTAGTCATTTCATGGGTTTTATCTTCACTTGATGTCTGCATACAGACATGGCTGCTGAGCAACACACACACGAGGATCAAGGAGAAGCAGAAGTTAAGGATTTGTGCAATATCCTCACTTGGTCACATGGAAAGTACATTTCCCCAATAAGCTTTTTCAAGGCAATTTCCACCATTGTTGAAAGAAAAACATGGATCATACATGGTCAAAGGCTCCACAGTTGATTGCAAACTGGAGTATCTGCTCTGCAAAGCAGACTCACCTCTGTTGTGCCTGTATCTAGCATTTGGTCATGGTGACTGAATTCACCAGCATCCTTCTTGCGGATGTTTTCAACAACAGTTTTTGTTATGGTTGCAACATCCAGACCTGGGTTAAGAAAGAACTATGTAAGAACTACCATGAATTCTTATCAGGCTGTTCACACACACCGTCAGAAAAAATTTTAAGCTTTTAAGCTGTGTAATTTATTGCAGATATTTTACAAGAATGATAATTGATATAAGAGAGAATATATAATATGAGAAAAATAACAAGACAACTAACAAGTTTTTCAGTCTGTGCTGAGGACCAGCATATAGATATATTTGCTAAGACCACTGATTCCTGCAGTTCTGACAGCGAGACCATGATTTGACAGGAATGTACCAGAAAAAGCTCAGAATAGTTCTTTTACAGATGCTTAAGCAGGATGTTTTATTTTTGTAAGCCTTAGCCCAGTTTAAAAGAAAATGACTGAAAAATGACTGAAGAGAAGTTAAGACACTGAACTCTCCAGGAAATCTATTTCTTTGTGAATTTTGAGTGGCACAGAGGCATTGTCAAGCCATGGACAGTAATCTGCTTTGTTGTGGTCCCTTTTGGTTCGATGTATAGGCCTGGAAGGAAGCTCACCATTAATGGAAGAAGCCCACCATAGCTAAGAAAATGCACTATAAATAGGACAGAACAAGTAAGATACTCATAACCTTCCTAAATCTACAAACAGGTATATATTTTTATAATTAGTTCTCTGAAATAATATGATCATGTCAAGCTTCAGAACCTGTATTTGAGACAGGCAGCTGGCATTTAGTTCTTGCTGTGTTTGGACATAATCCAGCAGCCAGTGATATTTAGTTTAATTCAGAAAAGAACTTCAATTCCAGCTTAGTTAAAACACATATATATATATACCTACTTGAAGAAGTGATCAGCAAATTAATTTGATTTAATGGAAAAATAGAGAGACACAGAAAGGAAAAAGTATCATATTCATAGCTAGGTCTTGGAGCAAAAACTCCTGAAACACAAAAGAACCCAGGATATAAAATGATAATTGGAATTTCAGGATCTCTCACCTGCGTCTTTTGCCAGTTCAAGGCAGTGGTGGCGTTGATCGCTTTCAGTAACATCTTCAAGGAATAAAGCATACTGAGCAACGGCGAGCTCTGGGGGCAGGTGGCTCACATAAAATGCTATTAAATCTGTGTGCTTCTCAGATACCATCCGCTGCAGAACAAAAAGCAAATACATAGAACAAGAAGAAAATATACGGAAGATATCCATTACTATATAAATATATATATAAACATACTATCGTCCTCTGTGTAAAAGCATAAGTGTGTTTACACTTAAGTAAAAACATGTATTAGGTAAAAACGTAAGTGTGTAACAAACTTCTGATTATTTTATCCTGATATAGGAAGATTCCACTCAGCTTCTAAACAAGGATCAATAAAACTGTCTCTATTTTAAGAACTGCAGACAGAAACTCTGCATATTAGGCAAGCTTCCATGTATCTCTTGAGAAGAGAGCTGCATTAGCTGCATCATAGCTCTTTTCATCCTGTAACCTTTAGTTTCCTTTTCTTCCTCCTTTATGTCTAAATGACGTTAGAGAAAGCAAACTATTTCTGAAAGCTTACCTGAATGTAGGTCTTTAGGACTTCAACAGAAACTTCCTCCTTATTGCAAACAAATATAAATTCAATTTTAAATCAGATAACATGGAAAATAAAATAAAGATACTTTACAGGCTATCATATTAAAACAGACACAAAGTTATTTGCTTATTCCTGCTTCAGTAATCTACACAAACAGGTTCAACTGGAAAAACTGTTTCTCTTGGAATGTGATAAAAAAATAGGTCTTCTAATTCAAAGATGTAGTGTTTCAAGGATTTTCTTTTTCAGCAACTCAATGATACAGTCTTTAGGCTAACTGGAATGCTACTTTTGAAATGTTTTTTATTTCTTTCATTTTACTATATTGTTTAAATTAATAAACAAAATGTCAGGCATACAGATTACTATTGCAATGTACTACAGGCACTGTTTTATTATAGAAAATTATAATGTAATAGGGTATAAATATCACCTTGCTCATCTGTAATAGCCTATACTAAACAACCAAAGTATATTCTGAGCACCTGAAATGGCTTTAGCCAAGACTCAAGTGTTTGTTGCTGTCAAGAATTATAATTTTATTTTTATACATGTAAATTAAAGACCTTCATCTAAGCATATACCAATATGAATTGTATACAAACAACAAATAATGAACATCGTAAAAGTTTGCACATCTGCCTCTTCTCCCTGGAGTCTCCTGAGGGTTGATCGAGTAATTGTCCAGTAAATTCACCTACTCAAAATTCTGGAGGCAGAATCAACAGTTACTCACAATCTCACAATGGAAGTCATGTAGGAAATTGCCCCTTTTTTGTCCCCTCTGTTAAACACATGCTAATGGCTAGTTCTACTACACTTTAGCCTAAAGACCTACTTTATCACATTTTAAGCCTGGCTAAAAAAATTAATACACACACACACACATTCCTCTTACTTAGCTAAATGTTAACTGACTTCAAAATAAATTTCAACATGGAAATAAAGCAATGACAGGAGGCATGAATAAACATAGTAACTCAGAGCTGTGTTTAAATCATCTAATGAAAACACGCCATTTGCCATTTGTCAAAAGATATTACATTCAGAAACTTATTTGTTACGTAAGGGCTTCTAAATTTTAAAATAGTAGAAAAGGAGAGCTCATAATTACTTGTGATTTCCTCAGAAAAGAGTAATTAGATACATGACCCATCTGCATATATAGCATAAATAGGCTAGGTAGCTAGTAAGCTATACTTAGTTCATATTTTAGGATAATATGAAAGTTTCAGCTAGTACTAACTACCTGAAGCAAAAAACATAAATGAGCTTACAGCAGCAGTACATACAGTTCCAACAACTGTCTATAAGAATGGGTTATAGTCAAAACATCTTGGCTGCTATGAATAAACCTAACATTGAAGTCTGAGTCAGGACCTTCTCAGTAAAGGGCTTATGAGTAAAATCCACCACCCTCAAAAAACAATTTCTAAGCTGAACTGGAGGAGAGGAGGATGCTCTTTTCTCATTTTGGCTGTTGTATTTGGGTTCCAAGATCAACAAATACACTATTTAAGCATGCAGCTCCTCATCAGCCTGGAAGTAATTTGCCATCCCTCTGTGTTGTTCATGTATTTGCACACCAGCACGTCTACTTCAAAGACTAGCTATTGCTATGCTAACAAATCAACTACAAGAGAACTTACCTTAGTCTGCATACCCAGAGTGCGGAAAAAGAGAATAAGATGCGTCATGAAACGAAGGAGGTGTCCTGGGAGCACACTTCTGTCTTTGGAAAGCCACCTGCTGAATTCTTCCATCAAACCTATGGTCACCAAGGAAATGTCAGTATTAGCCGTATCATGGGGGGGAAAAAAACCCCCGAGAAATATTTAAAAATTACACATTTATTCAATAAATGTAATTTATTTAGCCTCAAAAGTCCAACAAAACAGAACAGCAATAATTTTAGAAAGATGTAGCTGTTTGGCTTAAATATCTACTGTATGTATTTTATAATTTCTCAGGAAAAGCTTTGCATATATCCTAACACATTTACATGATTTCACGACTTCTTTGAAAACTACCTTATATGTCAAACTGCAGAAAGTTAAACTACACAAAGTCACTACTGTTTTAGAGCTCAGCTTTAAGGTGGAGTTTGCCTACTGCATGCTTCTAATCCATTCACATTAAAGTTTCTGGAAAGGTCACTTAAAATAGTGTAGTCAGTTGACAATTAAAAATCACTTAGAGAAAACTCACCATCCACATCTCCCAGTATAATGAATTTCTGAATCACGTGATAGTGTTCTTGATTCTCCTCTATAACCCTCTGGAGACGGAAAAAGAAATTTCAAACTTTGAATAAAATCTTAAAGCCTAATGTATGAAGAAAACAAACCTATAAATAAAGCAAAGGTTCCTCAGGGGGAAAAAAAGCTACCCTATTTCAAAGGGTATTCTTCATAAAGAGCAAGAGAAAAGGCACTTGCTATCTCCATGTCAAATTACAAGAATATCGACAAACTGAAAGAAAGAACCAGAATATAGATTTGTACAGTTAATACTTTTATGGAAGAGATCCAAGACTAAGGGCTTTTTGCTCTGAGGAGAATAAACAATGATGTTACAGATAACAGATTCTACAAAGTCACAGAAGAAGCAACAATGTGAATAAATCCCTAAGGAAAGGCCTGTGAAAGGCCTTCCTTCCTTGAGGAAGAAGAGATTTTTTTCCCCTGCTGTAGAGGAATTAATGCAAGAAACACAATCCAAATGCATCTGTAAATTTGCTATATGGTGAGGACTGCACTGTGTTTCTGTAGCTGACTGCATGTCTTTGTCTTAGCAATATGACAAATGCCCTGTGTCCATGCCATCAAACAGAAGTGAGTGTAGTTTCAATTTAATCATTGCGAAAGCAAACGTGCTTTTAAATTTTGCAAGGGGTTTTCTGAAATATGCACACAAACCTCCTATAAAGAAAACGCAGTGTTATCAATCTTTGAACATTCTGTCAGTGTTAAATAGTTGATTTACTCGTCTGCTTTTGTATGTCTGAAAACACTTGACAGCCAGCTGATTCTTTAGCAGATGCAGCTGGTTTAGCAGATACAGGGCAAGACAAAACCTGTATAATTTTCAGCATTAAAAGGTGGCAGTAAATAGAAAAATCTACTTGAATTGAGAAATAACACATTATAGAGGTAGAAAATATAAAATGAATCAGTCATTGTGTATATTTGAGCATTTCATTAAATAGTGCAGTAAAAACTACAGTGAGTAGTTAAAAATGGTAAACAGTGAGAAGAAACACCGCAGTTATGACATACCTTTTTGTCTGTTGCCTGCAGTTCTTCAAAAACCTTTTCTGAAGTCCAGCTTCAAAGTAGGAGAGAAAAGGCAAAAAACATTACCTTGAACATTCCAAACAGATCATACAGAATGCTTTGTTGAGTGTAGGAGCATAATTCCACTCGAAACTTACTTTGTTTCTAAATAGTCTCTAGGGAGTTCTTCCATTTCCTCTGCAGTTACTACGGAGGTTCGTATTTCCTGCTCAACTAGAGTGTCCACCATGACCCTGAAATATGCCCAAACAGTATCTTCCCAGGTATCACAAACTGGAAGAAGCTACAGATTAAAAAAACAGAGCAAAAATTATCAAGAGAGGGAGAACTATCTCCCAAAATTAGCAACTATAATTTAGGATCAGATTTTTGGGCATTAAAGCAGACCAGTAACCATCATGAACAGCAGCCTTTCCTTCATCAAAGCAGGATGACTGAAAAGTCAGAAGGAGTAATACTAAGAAAAGACTATCATATATTCAGTTAGGACACAGTCCTACAAGGAGCAGCAGTGTTTGCCATTGTCCTGTTTACTACATCTTTAAAAGTACAATAACCAGCAATTGCAATATTTCTGATGAAATCTGATGGTAACACTGTCATCTATGAGACAGAAAATGCACAACTACCAAACAACTTATCTAGCAGGCTTGACCTACCTGTTTGAGGTTTCCACTCAGGGCTGCATAGATTGCTCTTTCATACCTATTAAACTGCTCCTAAAATAAACAGTAAAAATACCCAAACTTTTAATTACGAAGCATTTAAGTTTTCTAGTCACTTTACATTAGATTAATCCATTGGAAAATGTTCCATTTCACAGATGGAAAACCACAGGACACACAAGGAGCCAAAATAAAAATAGCAAGTGACTTTCCCTTCAACCAGCATCCCCTTGTAACTTACTGAAAAATTTATATTGACCTGGAAAGAAAGCAATGTTTTTCCTTTCCCATTCAATTAAGTCAAGATGAAAGTCAAAGTGTCAGTGGTTTTACTTTCAACAAGAAAAAAAAAGGAACACATTTCCTCAAAAACTGGTGCTGATTATGTAGATTTCTCACTACAGTACATAAATATGTTATTTCAGAAGTCTTCTTAGAAGCATTAATTGCAAATGCTATAAGCAGCAAACACAGAGGGGGTAGCTTTACTTAAAATCGTGTTTTAGAGTTCAGAAAAGTTCAAATGTATGTGTTAATACCAAGCAAACCAGCATTATCTTACCTCTTCAGCCATACGCCAACAACAAATTTTCCAAATGCACCTGTATGGATTGCCTTGAACAGGCTCCAGCTCTTTTCCTACATGCAAAGAATAATTTAAAAAAAAAAAAAAAAAGGGAGGGGTTGCGAGATAAAAAGAAAAAAATGCTATTAAAAAAGGGGAACCCAGTAACAGGTAAAGCCTATTTTCTGTTCTTAACCCAATTTCAATCCCTTTGAAACTCCTCCCAAAGCGTTTTGATGCTTTTGACTGGGCCACAAGGTGGTTGTTCTGGGAAGTTTGGTAAATTTGTATCTATAAGTTACAGTATTTTTAAAGCTTGGCTGCTATCTGGCTTAGAAGAAAATTATTGTTTTGGCTATAATGTATCTACAATGTTAACATTTGGAAAAAAAACAAAGTTAAGGGAAAAAAGGAATTTTTATATGTTAAGGAATCAAAACTTTTAAAAAATGTCACTGCTTCAGTGCTATTTTGCATGCACCTGCATGAGAGCATTCAAACCCATATAACAGCAAGTTAGGTAGGTAGATTCAAAACAAGCCTAGGACACTGCAGATAAAAGCGACGGGCTAGCGGGATTTGAAAAGCAGGAAAGCATTATGCCTTCCACACCCACCTATAACCAACATTTAGATTTGTTCTTAAATTCCTTGCTAAATCCTGCAATGTCCTGAGCATAGAGAGAAGCAAGGCACTGTGTTATAAATGGGTCAGTGTGCAAGGAACGCTAGTACCAAGGAAGAAGGTAGTTTAATAATTTTCAAGTATTTTAAAAGCATCTCTATTTCCTGCACTTGCATTTGCTGAACTCTAGCCCGACTACACTTTTCTTAAGATACAGAGTCCAATTTGAGTTTGTAAGCAACAAAATGTGTATTAGATAGCACAAATCAGATATTAAGAAAATACAGACTGAAGTATTATATGGAGGCGGAGAAGATCTGTCCGGAACTCTGAGACATCTACTTCCTAGTGATTACGGCTGATTTTAAAAAAGGTGACTTCAGCATGTTTAGATGAATTCAGTGAACTCATACTTTCAACTAAAATGATTTTATATTAGTTTTGACATGTTAACAGACATGGGAAAATATTTTAGATACAAAAAAAGGCTCTTAAGAAACAGCTATTTCTCTTTGCCACAGACAGATATTAAGAGAAAGCCCTCTGCTCTATTTTTGTATCTGTCTCAAATGCACTTTGGAGCAGATACCTCCATTTATGTTTGGATCATGATACAATTTCCAGCCTTCCAAAGTTGCAGCTCTCCAGGCTTGACCACATCGTTTGCATAAGCGCTGTGCCTGAAAAATAATGGATTTTCTCAGCAACACACTTTAAGGTAAGAAGACCTCCAGCTTCTTCTTTAAAAATGTGAACACTATTAAAATAGTTAATTTGTGTAGATTCTACTGTGTGAGAAATAAGCACAGAGGATCTTAAACTCAAAACAATGGAAAGATTTCAAAGTAAATGTCATCACTTTCTTTTCACCAAACTTTCTATTTTTTTAAGTCAGTATTTACAGCAATGAGAGAAATGTGCTACAGCTTCATCTTTGCTAGCTTAAACAGCTGCTATACATCCTTCTGGTAAGTTTAAAGTGCTGTCCTGTTGCTTATATGTATAATCCATCTCTTCATGCAGTCATCTACTTTTCCAATTGACTTATGTCATGGGTTTTAGTCAACTTAGAATGCCAACCAAAGCTATGAATTTATATTCACAGTCATAATGCCCTGCAGCAATATGCTCACACTCCCATTCAGAAAATGAATAGATGTGCACCATATTGGAACAGAATATGAACAAGTAACCATATTCCTAAGACTAAGGTCTTTGCAACAAGAATCTCAAGTCCCCTTTCCCTCCCCTTACTCACTGCCATTACATATACATGCTTGATAATCCACTGATGATTACAGACAGTTAGGAAGTTCTTCAAAACATTCTGTGTTTTCTGGCAGTATTTAGTATCAAGCCACAACAGTAAAAAGATATTGTTAAACAACCAAAAAACCCCACAGTACCTTTTTTCCTTAACATCTACTCTACGCCCAAAATTACTTAACTAAAAGCAAGATTTCATTAAAATGCTAATTTAGCAGTCAATATTGACAACAAATGGAAAATCATTACAAGCCAAACTTAAACAGACATTTTAGTACACAGCTTTTTGTTAGCTTTAACAGTAAGATATTTTAAATCTTACTTAATTAAAAGTTATGCTACCTCATCTGTCATTCCTGCTCTGATGAGAGTGAAGAGATACTTCAATAACCTTGCATCATCCTCTCGGTCCAAATCATCAAGTGGCAGTTTCTGTCGTATAGGAGCATCTGGATCCTGCAAGAGAAAAAGTCACCACTCATCCACACAATGCCTATATGTCTCTTCCATTAAATTCCTGCTGTTTTATAATCTGGAGTCACTTTTTCATGTTGGCACAACAATCTGTACAACGCATGTAATATTGAGCATGATACTTCTCATTTTTTCCTCTCTCATTTCTTTTATTCCTCTTCTGTCACTGTTCCTATCAGAGGAAGCCAGTACAATTTATTTATTCCACTGCCTTGCAATTTGCCCCAAACTTCTCATCTTCCAGGTGTTCTCACCTTCAAACATCCTTTTCCCTTCTGTCTATCCACCTACCACTGTTTCTTCTCCTCCACCTTCTATGTGAGAAGGCTTTTCACAACAATTGCACTTGCTACTATCTAATCCAAACAGATTTTCTTAAACCAGTCAATACCTCAGGTCACTCCCCAATTGAATCAATCTTCTACGACTGCTTTGCTGTCACCGGGGCAGTTCCTTACCTCTTTCTGCTGGACAGTACTTTCTTTCCTTGCCTTCTCTCCTATTAGCTGTTACTATAGTAGCTCTCAAAGAATTGCCTCAGGACTTGGTTTCATTGTACAAGTCACTGCATAAAGACAGCATTCCCTTATCTGTAATGGCTTCATTGGCTCCCAAACATTTTTCTAAGCTTTTCTGGTTAGGAACATGAGTATTTTTCAGACATAAAAAGTCATAATAAAGCCATTTACTTCACCACATAGGCCACAAGTACTTGTGATGGGGGGGTGGGGATACGGAAGTGACTGCTGAAAGAAAACAGAAGTCCACAGTGATCCCAAAAAGAACTTTTGAGGTGCCCTGCCTCACAATGTCTGTACTGATTTTTGATAGTACAACTATATAAGAATTGATGGAAAGCTGTGAAAATAGCATACATGCTCTCTCTAACGTATCTGGAAATCAAGCCTTATTTTTATCTAATACTTACCAACTCTGTTACCAGAGCTCGGGAACTTCCAATGTATGTACTTGACTGTCGCTGCTTCAGGGTATGCAGGGTGTTATCCCTGAAAGCAGTGGAATGTTTTACAGAAAAATGTTTTTTTGAGCAAGCATCTTTTAATAAGACACAAATACTGAAAGCTCTTTTTTCATACATGGAATACGTTTACAGAACAGACACTTGTTTTGGTTGATTTATTATGGACCGTGCTACTCTCGTGAAAATGCACATTTCACATGAGGTACAACATTGGAATCAATACACATATCTTTGATTTCTTTCAAAAGCATCCATTATTTCAATCATTCATGTATTTAACTATTAATTGATTTCTGCATAAGCAAAATTTCCCATTAGCATTCCCTATAAAGTCAGTCAAGGACAGAAATTCAGCTTAGGATAAACATGATTCCAAAAGCCCATATTCACTGGCCATTAAAAGCAGATTTATAAAGGTAGTCTTTCGTCTTTTCTGCCATACCCATCAGTGATAATAAAGATGACAATAATGGCTTCTAGTGAAGGGTCAATGACACAAAATGACAACAAGTATTTAAACAGGCAAAAATTAAAGCCAGACAAAGAAGTGACCAGTTGAGAAACAGATAAAAGAAATCCTCATCTATGTTAAGATTAAATTAAGTTGCTTTGATGGTTTTTCCTTCCATCCTTGCTTCCCAAAATGCGGTAACTGACTTCTGAGAAGATATACTTCAGCAGACAGGTCAGAAATCTCAATTTTTACATCTATGACTTTGAAGAAAAGAAGTGAATGCAATGAACAACTTAAAAAATCCACTTCTTTCCATGAGTGATTCTGTGATTGTGAATCTTACACTTGATATGAGCATGTATATAATTAAAGAAAGTCTGAACTCACCAATATACTGTTTTTGCATAAAACTCAATATTATCGGAGAAGTCCCCAATTTCATCCTTAGCAATGCTCTCTAGCCAATCTACCACCAGCTGGAATAAAATTAAATTGCATTTTTAAAGCAAATATGTAGCAAATCATACTTTTACTGCCTTCCTCTCATTTCTGTATCTATTTCTTATTTACTCGGCAACCAAAAGGCATACAGATCCAGAAGACTATTTCACTTGCATTCTAAGTATCCAGTATGAAGGTTGTTGGCACTTAATCTCTATTTCTCATTGGATGCTGCAGTTTACTACAGTGCTGTTTAACAGTTTATTAATCACAATCAACAGTAACAGACGCTGCAAATGGGAACAGCTCTCAGCCTTTCATCGTCCCCAAGCCAGACTGAAAAACCATCCTGATCATTAGAAACTAAAGAGCATTATTTTCATGCATACAAGGAATAATACACTTGAGTGAATATAAAACAGGATATTAGAAAAAACTTTAAAAAGTGCACAGAACATTAGTGTTATAAACATTTAATCTATTTTCATTCTCGTATTAAAAACTTCCGGTAATACCTGACTTTGTCGAACAAGTGAATCTTTCTGAAACAAGTTGTCTACGTTCGTTTTTTCACTAGCAGTTAAAACCTGTTTAAGAAAAAGCTGATAATTACTTCATGGAAAACTACCGCGAAAAAGGACTATCAAACTGAACACACAGTAATTCATAAGATTTCTACAAGTTCAGGATGCTATCTCTCCCCTCCCCCTTTTTAAAAAATGGACAACACTGTAAGTTGTTTTATTTGGATGACCTTTTACATCCAGTTACACTAAAAACTGTCAAAATGAGATTCAGCATATATTTCACAAATTTATGACCACAGAAAGATTCTACACAGTAGACCCATGGGTTCCATTGGCTGCACTCATATCATCCTAAATCTCATTTGTTACTATTCATTAAAAAGATGAGATTTTCCAAGATCATGTGCACATTTAACATAAACAAGTGTGAAAAAAACCCCAAAAATAAAACCAACTCCAGAGCCCTGATCCTTCTATCTGATCTCCTGCATTAATTTAGCTTCCATTAGACTTGCAATAAAAAGAGAACAGGAGATGCATTTTCCTAAAATACACAGATAGGAGGAGACTGGTTTTTTTTGGGACAACGGTGTTTAACAGCGACAACTTAGCAGTGGGAATTCTAGAGTAAGCGATTTTATTTTTAAGAAGAAAGCAACTGCAATCACAAATTTTACAAAGGCAGAGTCTTTTTTACTTATTGTTTTGTCTCCCTAAGCAATTCTGGCAGCAAAGACTGGAAGCGTGGTATTGACATAGACAAGATGACTACAGCTGAAATGAAAATGCTAAAAAAATTGCATTCCTCATGAAATAAACTGCAATCAGAATTGCAAAGGCTAGACAGTTTGAGACCCCATGTTCTTCTTTTAGGCAAAGCAAAATTATCTATGGGAACATTACGGCACTGGTGCAGCTTTTAAAAATAAATAAATAGTTATTTCTAGTGAATTGAGGTTTGTCTTGTGCAGAGCCAGGAGTTGGATTCAACTGTCCTCATGGTCCCTTCCAACTCATGATATTTTATGATTTTCCAAATGTATGTGGAATATTTAAGGAAATAAAACAATAGTTTAGAATATTTTTTACACTAGCATTCTCTCTTTAGAACTGAATATTTAGATCTACTCTTCACAATATATGAAATAATTTAATATTTGTCTTGATAAAATCAGTCTCATTTTTCACCTTTGAATTTAGAGATTCTAAAAATACAATAAAAGCATTTAGCCTGTATTTTGCTCATTTAGCTTATATCACCTACAAAAAAACCCAAAAAAAGCCCACACTCACTGTGATATCAAAAGCAGTTTCATCTTCCAGTGCAGATTGTATTCTGTCTCTAGAAATAAAAGTGCAAAACGTTGGTGATTAAAATAAAGCTGAGAAAATTTAACAGAATGCAAGAGTAAAAATACTTGAAAAACATTTACAAAAATGTTTAAAAAAATACTAGAAGTTGCAAAGGCAGTAAGAATAGTATAGAATAGAATACTTTCATTTCTGTAAATAGATAATCAATGGATATATATATCAGAACCTAGTTCCATAAACAGCTTACTAATAGGTGCTTAATTGCTTCACTCCGTATGTATAAACTCATAAAAAATATGTCCAAGAAAGTCATCTCTGTAAAAAGAAACATGCCTTTCAAAGGAATTACCTATAAAGTGAGGACAACAGTCTCCAAGTTACCATCTCCTGCTTGAGAAGCCACAAGACACTGGCAGTTTTGGAAAACTTTTGCTGTCCAGGAGTTGCCCGATAAACTATTTTCCCAAGTATATTCACCTGAGGTAGACAAATTTATACAAAGTTAGTACTGCCCATCAGTGCATTTTTTTTCTAAATGCTTTCAACAACCGAATTTCATCACCGTCTCTTCAAAATAGGTGGACAATACTCTACATCGTAAATTCCCTTAATCAGTAATAAAAAAACCCCATTAACACAGACGAGAGGATATAAACCAAGAGAGTGGTTGCAGCCACCAAAATCCCCAGCTTTTTTCCCATATACATCAATATGAAACATTAAATTAGCCCTACTGGTATTTGTGAGAACATTTATGCATCTATCCATGCCTAAAAGACACTTTTTCCTTTCCAGCTCTGTTCAATGAGGGAACCCAATCTACTGGTTACCACAGATTCATAGTATCACCAAAAAGAAATTCTACTATTTTTTCCTTTATTCACTATGAAGAAAACTACACAATAAAGTCTTTTCCATTGGTAGCTAGTTCCAGAGCTCCTACTACTTCCAAGAAGAGACCCAAACTCTTCCATTTTAGGTGTACCCAATTCATTGGGCATCAATAAACTCATCAGTTTTCAAGAGCAAGGTGAACAAAAGATTTGGAGAAAAGAAATACGTGTACCATTATGATGCAAGGGAGGAGCAGAGTCTTCTGTTCTCTTATATTACTATCCAGAAAATATGAAGAGCTTATGGCTGCCAGGAACCACTGGGCTAATCTGAGGGTACAGCTGAGAAGCAGCATGATAGCTCAGGGCTGTCCCTCCGCTCCCATGCCAAGCCCCACCAGCAACATCCAAGCTACATCTTAGAGCAGCATCTTTCACTGTACTCTTGTACACCCTTGGCAACGTACAGTCAACTCCCCTCAGTTCCACAAGGCTCAAAACACCCAGTCTATTCTTCCCTGACCTTGTAGATGTTATCCGTATTCTGCAACAGGAGTTCCACTATCTCACAAAATAATCAAGTTCACATTTATTTTCCTCCTCTTGTCTGCTTCCTACCTGAGCACACAATTGTGGTACATGCCTCATTAAAGATCTCAGCATTCTCTATCTCACCCCAATAATAAATTTGCACAAAAGATGGTTAGCAACTTCTCCACTAAGAACACATTTTCCTAACACAGACATAGGTATGAGGTCTCTTAAAAAAACCTTTATCTCCCGTGATCAACACTTATTGACAGAAGCATCATAATTTCTTCCTTTCAAATTGTCAATCCCTGCTCATTCTGAACTGACAATCAATAACTAGTCAAATAAAGAACTGTGTCTAAAATCAGAGACACCTTAGAGCCAATGTTGAGTCCTCTATGTCCAGTTTGTTATAACATAGCAGAAAACTTAAAGCATCATAATGCAATGATTTTATTTATTTATACCTGAGAAAAATAAGTACATTTTAATCCAGCTTATTAACATTAAGAAAAACATCTATACATCAGCTACTGTGTTGCCCCTTGACACTTGCAGTGCAGTGGCAGCCAGATGACATTTTTTAGTATTCAGCAAACTGCACCATGGGTATTTCTGTGCCAACGAAGTGTATGAAGAAAGACCGATGTTCATGATTGAGTGATACTCTATGCTAGCGTGACTCGTAAGACTGCAACCAGCTAGAAGATTTAATGTTAAGCACTGTGACTTCTCAGCAATACTGCTTTGGGAAGACCAAGTAAACTACTTACCTGACTGTTACAAATATTTTCGTACTCATCCACAAGATCAAAAATGGTAGTTGATGTATGCTTCAGGAAGGAATGCAGAAAATCTGAGTACATGCTCATAGTAGCTAGGATAGATTTAATAAGAAACAGCCACATTAGTCAGATACAACTTCATAAAAAAACACCAACAGACTATTAAAAAATCCTTCTGATGACAAGGTATCTCATCTTTCATAAATTTAAATGAGAGCAATGATGATATCAACTATTTAGATCCTATAAAGTCAGAAGAACTTATCAGCTAAGACAGCAAGACAAACCTTTGAACTAAGTAAACTAATTACAAAACTTTTGCTGCATATATATCATCTGCAAAAGTTTTAACAGCAAACCCATTTGAGTATCTCCACAATCCACTAATCCAGTTGTGTCTCACATCACCAGAGCATCCCATTTTTTCCATCAGGTTCCAAGAAGACACAAACTTGCAAAACTCCAATAAACTGGAACAGCTTAATTTTCTGAACTTTTTCAACTGTTTTTGACGAAGAAATAGCAGCAAAATAATAGAAAAAAAACCCCAAACATTTAAATTTATATCCCACAAATAGGATTATTATGAAAACTCCAGATTGTCTCACCAGCTTCCCCAGGATCATCCTCACGCAACAGTACAGCACTCATAGTGACATCTTCTGTCACATTGGACAGGTCTGGATTTACAAACATTCCTGTTTGCTGAGGCGAGAGTGCCATTGTCCAGCTACTTTCATCCAACTAAAACCACAAGAACATAAAGTAAATAAATCGCAGTCTCAGATATTACGAGCCTAACTCCATCTTTTTTACTTTTATATGACCGGTATATAAACAGAGAATCCTAAAAAACTAATAGTGAAATAACTGCATTTAGATAAGGTGCAACTATGCCTTTAACAAACAGCTCTGAAAAGATAAAATTTTAATCTGGAAAAAGAAAAATCTTTTTTTTTCCTAAAAATAACTAAAATGGAAGTTAATCTAGTAAACCCACCTACTTTAGAACATCAGGTATCACTTTTCATCTTAAAACAAATCACTCTAAGCTTTCATACTGTTATGCTAAATGCTTAGCTAGTCTTTCAAAGTAAAAAGATCACAGTATTGACTAGGTTCTAAAGCAGCTGTGAAAAGTTAAGCAAAATAGCTAAAATTTAATCAATCATTAACCTGTCTTTCAACCTTCTTGGTGAATTGCTCAAAACCATTTGATCAAACGCAGCAATATTTTTAAAATAACAGCAAGTATCAGAATATTAAAGGAGGAAATAAAGACATACCCATACTTTGTGGAGAGTATTTCAGGTGAGGTATTTGATAACATATCTGACATCAGAGCAGCAAAACAGCCAAAACAGAAGACTGACTGTACATATACTGCACTGACAGGACAGCTTCCTAGAGGTGTTTCCATGCCAGCAATTGCCTTCTCAGCAGCAATTAATACTATACAAAGACCTAGAGATGTGCCACTGGCTGATTCTTTTTCGGGACTCTTGTTTCTACCCACTGTATTCCTCTTGCCTGACCTCTCTCTGCCATGACTCCCCTCTAGCCAACCAGAACAGAATGCTATAGTCCTCCCTCCACAGAGTAAAAATAACAAACACAGTCCCAGCAAGATCATATCAGCTCTCTGTGGGAAATACAAAAAGGGCTGATGAGTGTTCTTATCTACCAGCAAGTAAATTTCCACAAGTTAAAGTCCTTTCTTCTGTCACCCTCCTCTGAAAGCCTTTGTCTAGTCCCAAATTTCCCCTGCTAATCTAAACTGGATCCAAGTCAGACTACTAAACATTAACCTAAAACATATCCCACTCACAGAACACTGGCTACAAGAGGCTCTGAATCAGAGGAGAAGTACCAGTGCTAAGAGCTGTATACACGTTGATCAACTAGGCCCTAGAAGGTGATAACTTATAAAGAAACAACTAAAAGGGAGAATTAATTAAAATGTATGTACAGCAAGACATCTCAATTTCTTTTGAGTTAATTTAAAAATACACAGATAAAATAGTTCAGACGCCCCTACTGATAACTTTTCCAATCAATGTTTTTCCAAAAACATTGAAGTAGAAGATAATCAATGTCCTCTAAAAAGTCATCAGAAGAGCTTGTTCTTTGAAGTCCAAACTTTAACACCTAAGTGAAGCCTAATACTGGAGAGTGCTAAAATAAAAAAAATTCTTATGTTTTAACTTGCTGACATAGAACAATTATCTTTGAAGAATTTGTAAACAAGCAACATCAGGATTTTTGTAGTCACAAGCTGATGTTATAAGGACTAGTTTAACACATGTGATGTATTTGGAAAGTCCTATTATTGCTCACTGCATCTTCTCAAAGAACAACACAATAATAAATACCAGCAGCAAGCAGCAACAGCAGCTTATACCACCCACAGTTTGTCCTTGGTGCAAACAACATAGAAATGCTGTAAACTTGTAGTTTCTTATGTTTCACAGGAACAAAAGAGAAAAAGATGCTCTAACCATCTTACCATTGACAGATTGCCAAAAAGCCCAGAAGTTGGTAGAATCAGAGGAGATTTCCCTCCTATTCCCAGGATGGCAGACATATCTGATGGCTTCATGGAGCTCCGATGTAGTGCAGTACCTGAAGGAGAGAGAGGCTTTTCTGAAAAGAAGTATTTAAAGCCACTATGCTCTCTCCAGAAGCTCCAAAGGAAATGTTTTAACAGAGACTGAAGTACTTATGAAATCCAGCAGCATTCCAGATAGAAGCCTGAAGCCAGGTTGAATGTGAGTGTATATATGCACCAAATACGTGACACATCTTCAGTTACTAGAGTTCATTGGCAAACACACATAAGCACAGAGAGCAGTGCATCTCCTGACACTCCTTCTTGGAAATTATTCTACTCTGATGTGTTTGGTAATAAACTAATTTCCCCAAGTTGAGTCTGTTTTGCCTGCGACAGTAATAGGTGAATGATCTCTCCCTGTCCTTATCTCTACCCATGAGCCTTTAATTACATTTTCTCCCCACCTTGTCCTGCCTGACATGGGGAACCATAGAGCAGTTTGCTGAGCAGCTGGCATCTAGCCAGGATCAACCCTCTACAGAGTATGGAAGGAACCTCTGGAGATCAACTGCTCCAAGTCCCCTGCACAAGGGTGTGTCAACTAGCAAAGGTTGCTCAGGACCTTGTCCAGTCAGCTTTGGTTATCTCCAAGGACAGAGATTCCACAGACTGTCTGGGCAACCAGTTCTAGCATTCAACCACCACTACAGAAAAAAGGCTTTCTTATGTTTAAACAGAATTCTCTGCATATGCTTTTGTGCCTATTGCCTCTTGTCTTCTCACTGGGCACCACCAGGAAGAGCCTGGCTCTCTTTTTATTCCCTCCCATCAAGTATTATATACATTGATAAGATCCCCCAATCTCTTTCCCATAAACAATCCCAACAAGCTCTTCTCAGTCTCTCCTGATGTCAGATACTTCAATCCACTAATCAACTTTNGTATGGAAGGAACCTCTGGAGATCAACTGCTCCAAGTCCCCTGCACAAGGGTGTGTCAACTAGCAAAGGTTGCTCAGGACCTTGTCCAGTCAGCTTTGGTTATCTCCAAGGACAGAGATTCCACAGACTGTCTGGGCAACCAGTTCTAGCATTCAACCACCACTACAGAAAAAAGGCTTTCTTATGTTTAAACAGAATTCTCTGCATATGCTTTTGTGCCTATTGCCTCTTGTCTTCTCACTGGGCACCACCAGGAAGAGCCTGGCTCTCTTTTTATTCCCTCCCATCAAGTATTATATACATTGATAAGATCCCCCAATCTCTTTCCCATAAACAATCCCAACAAGCTCTTCTCAGTCTCTCCTGATGTCAGATACTTCAATCCACTAATCAACTTTGCGGGCCTTCACTGGACCCATTACAGCATGTCCATGTCCTTCTTCTTATGAATTGCTACTAATTATGAAGTACAAGTGCGTAAGCGCTTTAACTAAACAGTAAGAGAGCAAGCAGTCTTACCTGGCTGGTGAAGCAGTGAATTAGGAGTTCGGGAAAGAAATGGGCTTCTGGGTGTCATGTTCCCAATAGTGTCATCCAGGGATGTGACAACTGATTAACAGACTAGTTAAGAAACACTCCTAAACATGCTTTTGGCTCTATTCAACATGACTGTGAATACTTGGAAATGAAAAATGTTATGGAAATTGCACCTCTTTCAGAGTAAAACAGAAAGTCCCATTCCTAAGCCTGAGTTAGGTCACAAAATGATTCACCAGAGCCTTAAAGCTGGAGGGCTAAAAAGGGACACCACAAAGTAAAGTTCAGAAATATGAACACAACAGGTCTGAGACTCCTCACAACTGCTCAGAGCAAAGAGAAATCTTATGCCCCATAAGGAGCTGTAACTTTATGCTGTAACTGATGTAACTTTATGCTACATCAACCATAACGAGAAAAACTGAGTTTGAATGCATTGTTTACAAAAGTTCTCTCTCAGTTCCAGGTTCTCTGTTGCCCTACTTTTCTTCTTCCTGTCAGCAACTAGGTTCAGTGCTCTAGGTATGATTTACCAAGAAGCAGTTGTACAAATGTTTCAGCAGCCTGTGTTATTAGTGTCCAGGAACATCTGGATTCCTAGGTACAATACAATCAGGGCAAATATCTCACTAGCTTTATTTTACATGCAAAAAACAGAAGAAGTAGCAAATTTACTGGATTCCTTTGCTATTATAACCATAAAAATACCCTCATCTTAGCTGTCAAATTACATGGTTTTTTTTTCCTTATTGTAAAAAAGTAGGGGGGAAAATTCTGTGGAAATTTCAGTCTATGTCTGTGCTCTACTTGCCATTACAGTGGATGAAAAGTTAAGATACACTGAATCATCACAATACTCTGGTAACACAATATCTGCAAAAGAGCATAGAGCCCTAAAATTAAGATATAAGGAAGAAAACTCCTTTTCCAAAAAACTCAGACACAGAATCAGCTACGGCTCACATAGTTCTCTGGGCGGACATCAACCTGAGTTCATATGCCCAAGAAAAACTGTAAAACACCACACTACATAAACATAATGGCACAAGTTTAGCAGAAAGGTAATGCAATATCCTTGCAATCACATTTAAACCCCAATCAAAATAATCAATCCACATATAGTCAAGAACAACCTCTTACTTTCCCCAAAATCTTTCGTAATCTGTTGGGAGCCATCACTACAACAGTTTTGACATGGTTTGAGACTACGATATAAGAAAAAGAAAGAGAGAGAGAAAATTCCATTCAGAGGAAATATTTTTGAGAAAAAGCAAAGAATTACATCTTTTGGCTTACTCCTAAGTTCTTCTGTAAAGGACAAGTAATGTATTATGTTGCTGAAAATGCTGTACTTTTCTAAATGAAAATCATACAGATGTCCTAAGTCATAGTCATTAACACCCCTCCTTCCTTGTTTTTAGACATTGCAATTACAGTTGCGTTTTTGAACTCTTCTTAATGCATGAAAATACCACATAGAAA
This sequence comes from Oxyruncus cristatus, assembly GCA_013399855.1. Classification (NCBI taxonomy): domain Eukaryota; kingdom Metazoa; phylum Chordata; class Aves; order Passeriformes; family Cotingidae; genus Oxyruncus; species Oxyruncus cristatus. The sequence goes on from VXAY01006698.1 coordinate 1,112,850, forward strand.
AGAAAACTGACTGCAGTAGGGGAAAATATGAGACAGCTCAATAGCAGAATTTTGACTGTAGAATACCTCAAAAATCAGGTAACAATTTCACATTACATTCATGCATTCTTCATTTTAAATGGGTATAAAGAGTAACTTACGGTATATTCAAAACCTATTCTCAACATGCTTAAAATCATAGTTGTAGTAAAAATAGATACATCTGGTGAACACAACAAGCAGCAGTTAAAGAGAAGACAAAAATTCTTTCCAGAAAAAGGATACTAGAAACTCTTTTCTGAGAGCCTTGCTTCCGTCCAGGTCTGACCATCTCTGCCTCAAGGGGAGATGACATGTCTTCAAAACCATTTCTAGAAAACAACAACATAGACAGAAAGCAAGCAAGTGAATTCAAGCAGAAAATACAAGATGTTTTTGTTGCGTCAAAGTAACTCCACAACTGGGAAAATTAGAGCGTTAAGTCATCTCCAACTCTACTACTGATGTCCAGTTTCCTCTGCAGAACATCTAGCACTCCTTATCAGGTCGGGGAAACGACCTTGCCTGAAAACGCACACTTTGTTCCTTCTACATCACAACAAACCTTTTTTATTATTATAAAAAAGAAAAAAAAGAAAAAAAAGAAAAAAAAAAAAGGAAAAAAAAGAAAAAAAAAAGAAAAAAAAGAAAGAGGCTAGTAACAGATGCAGGGTATGAAATTTAATTTTGAACTGAAAACTTAAATTGAAAGAATAGCATGATTTCACTATTTGATTTTTTTCTTCGGATACACGCAATGACTACAGGTGGGAAACGTTCACGTGTTTTGCAGAAGGGAAAGAACCCGCTCCCCGTTACTCAGACGCGGCGGAGCCGCTCCCGGTGCGCTGAGAAGGCACCGCGGTGATGCCTCAGCAGGCCTGGCAGAAGCCTGGCCCCGCGATCCCCGAGCAATTCACGGCTCCCGGTTAATCCACAGATATACTCAAGAAGCAGCCACCACGCTCCAGGCTCTCGGGTGACACAAAAGCCGCCGGTACCCTCGGCAGCCGCTCCCGCCCCGCTGCGTCCTGCAGCCCGCACAGCGCGCACCCGCCCCGCCGGGGCCCGCGTCACACACGGCACAGCCCCGCGACGGGGCACCGCCCGCCCCCCTCCCCCCTCACCTCTCCATGGCAGCGGCCCCGGCCCGGCTCAGCCCGGGTTCCAGCCTTCCCGCCTCCGCCAGCGCCGGCCCGTGCCCCGGAAGGACACGGCCCCCTTCCGCCCGCGCCGGGCGGGGCCGCCGCGCTGCCCATGAGCCCCGCCGGCACCGAGCACCGCCCGCACTGCCCGCACCAGGCACCGCCGGCACCGGAGCGGCTGCGCGGGGGCCACACAGGCCGCGGTGGGGATGAGCGGTAGCGTCGAGAGCTGCCCACCACTGCCCGGCCTAAGGCTGCTCTCCTCTGTCACTCCCCGGCATCGCGCGCTAAGGGACAGAGTGTAAAAAAAAAAAACCCCGTATTTTAGAAGTGTCTGTTGCTATTTGCGTTATCCCGCCGCACAGAGAAGGGCTCGTCAGACGGGCAGCGTTTCATACATAGAGCTAGAGCAGCCTGCGTCCCGGCCTTTGCAAAGACGAGTTTGTTTTCACCGACTTAGAAAGCTGTGTCTATTTCTCTCCTGTTTCTCCCAGTGTAACTCAGACTGCCGGCACCAACTTTAAGGGGAAAAGTAACTGCCACGCAGGAGCACTCACAGCTTCCTGCATGGACAAACATGAAACAAAGCTGTGAAACTACCTCTCCCCTTCCTTCCCAAAATGAATTTTGCCTCCTTTTTAACTACAGTAAAGCACTGTTACTACTCTGTCAGCACAAACGACTCTGCTACTGACTGCAGTTCGTTTACTTGTGCTCTAGGACAAGCAAAACCGTCCAAACACACTTGGAAGTACTTGGGTGTATTTAGGGCTACAGCTACAATGGGGTACTTTGAGCAAATTCCTCAGAAGGATAAATCAGACAATAGCTGCAAAAGGCAGCAGAACTGCAAGACGTGAAGTCCCACAACTTTCTTAAGATGCTGATAAAATGCAGTGGCACCCATGCCTGGGGTCTCACTGAAGCTGGCAGAGAGCCTAACTAACTTCAGGGAGCTTCATAGGAAGAAAGCTGCTGAAGACTGGGTATGCAGAAACACAAGCAAGCAGAAGGACTATAGAGTGGATTAGTCACTCAGGAAATCTGATTTTGGATTTAACGAAAATAAGTATATGAAGATGTCCTTCTATCTTGTAGACTACCATGAAAGCACAGATGGAGGCAACAACCTTCATTGTAATAAAAAACTAGAAGACCACTACAGGAACTATTGTAGCTTATTTCAGTCCTACATATTTAATAGAATTTATCTCTCAACACATCCTCCCGAAACAGTGTAGCCTTATTGTCTCTGTAGTGCAGTGGGAAATTCAGAGTAATGCACAAATTAGTATCTGGTTCAATTGTTTGCCAACAACTCACACTCTCAGACTAGCCCTGCCTCAGGGCAGAGAAGCGTAAACAAATGAGAAATGTAACCATGAAAGAGAAGATGCTTGCTTTGTGTGCTGTCTCAGCTTTATCCAAAGCAATGACAGATGAGAATAAAGCAAAATAAATACTGGTGAAGGGAAATTAAGAGGGCAGCATACATGCTTTTAAAAAAAACCCAAACAAACCTGTTAAAAGTATATAAAAGACTGGGGGCCTTGAGAGAACTTCTCTTAGTATGTACAGCCTCTCTAAGTACAGAATAGGGAAGCACTTTAGAGGCTCCAATTTGGCTCCAAGTAAGGGGGTAGTGTGGGGGGAACAAGGTAAAAACCTGAAGGTGTGTTTTCAGGCAGAAATTTTTGACTGGCATCTCACTTGATATTTATCTACTGAAAGAGAAAGGAAAAAAAAGGAGAAAAAAATTACAGTTTTGTGCAAGCATCTTGTGCTTCCAAGAAGCAAAAGGGAATGCAAACTTTTCAGTCAGTGATATAAAGGATTGTGAATTCAAATTTATAATGAAAAATTACATCTCCATCTTCAGTTTCACATATTTGCATCAACACTGATCTTAACTGCAGTTATGTTACCAGAATATCAGGGGGAGTAGCAGTGTTCCCTACTTAGAGGCAGGACAACCAAAGCAAATGCAGCAGCCAGCATCACTAACACAGAAACCTGGCACGTGTATCGTCAATCCCTAAAGTTCGGCTGCTCTCTACCAGCTTTCTGTGAAGTTAACAGAGTCTATAGGATGATCTAGGTTACTTTTGACATAATATATCCTGGACTTTAAACAAGGAAACTCAAAACTCCAGTTACCCTTCAACAAAATATGTTTTAAGACACCTCATGAATCAAATAAATTGCTCCAATACATTGCTAAGCTGTAGACATGACATCTGCATGTACAAAATTGTAATTTTAATTCAGAACTACCAAAAGCAAGCGCTCAACGAAGTTCACATGCAATGTGGGACAGCAGCACAATTGCATTCAGTACAAAGAGAACTATGGAACCTACGCTATAATCTGCCTTTTTGTAAGAGAAGGAAAAAAGCTCAGGGTTTAGCTCATCTTTCCTTAGTTGAACCACATTCCTGGAAGTGTTTAATTCTTCACTTGTTTTATTTACAAGCAAGGAAACCTTTTTTTAAAACCATTCTCAAGCATTTAACTGAAGTGTTCATGAAATCGCTTAGTATTTAAACTCAAAATGTTCTCTCAGGGTCTTACTAAACAAATTGATTCCCATTCCTACTTTTATGGATGCAGCTCAGCCAACCCCCCCTTTTTACTGAAAAGGAGAGAGACAAATTTGTAACTGTCATTTTATTTGTGTCTGAAAATCACGACAGTACTGCCAAGGGTCTTTGTTGCTATCGGGCGTGTTACAAGCAGTAAACCCAGTTCATGAGAGCTGGGATTTTACATGTAGATTCTGTACTTAGTGTGGGAGTGAAGCTACTTAATCCACTCTGCTAGATTTAGTTCCACTACAGTGTCACTCACTAACCAAGACTGAAGAAATGTCCCATCCCTTCCAGTTTATGGTAGCCAAAATACATTTTGTGAATTAATTAGAAATGACAGTGTCTTTCAAATGAAGTAGTTCACCCCAGCCACAACCTCAAAGAAAAAAAGCCCTGGTAGTAATGAACTTCCTTAAAACAATGAAGCTGTCCAGCAAAAGCTCGGCAGAACTAGTATCTCTTGAGACTGAAATGAGCCTCGTGGAATTACAAAGACATTCCTTTCTCCATTTGAAAATCTCTCCCTAAAGAACAACTCTTTGAAAGCAGGAAGCCACTCTCTCCTTGATGATTCAAACTTCTGAAAATAAATGGCTTTAGAAGGTATTTAAAAAAGCAAACAAACAACCCCCTCAAAAACCCAAACACATAAAGAAAGCATCAAAATCCACATTTATCTGTTGTTTGAAGCCCAGATATTGCAACACTGAGAACAAAATCAGACTACAAAACAACTTTGCTTACAGTTCCAGACTAAGAGTATGAAGTTTTCCACAAATATAAGTATCATTCCAGAGTTTACTTCATCGAACAGAGAATGTAAATTAGGTTTTAGGAATCCTCAGCTTGCTCATAAACCTTTCAAAAAGCATAAGGTGCTTGAGATTCAAAGTAAAAACCTAATTTGATTAATAGCTCTGCTACTCAAATGCTACCTTAGCAAACAGCTTACAAGTGCATTTTGTTACATATTTGATCAACTTATTTGCTTTCATTCTCCTTCCCATACGCAGGCAAAATAAAAGCTATAAATTGAAGTATAGCCTGATGCCGTTGGACAGCAGTTTCAAATCGAACAAAAAGCTTTCTGTCTACACTGATGCTTGGCTGCCTCATCAGATTACAATTCAAAAAGTGCTACAGAGAGCTGTACATTGACTATTTTTGACCATTCACATCTAGTATAGCTTTCTATTGTTGATATGTCTAAACTGAAGTCTTATCTAGAACTAGTACAGTACTGTGGCCAAACCTGTCCCCCTTTATTTCCAAAACTGGCAAAGATCAGAAAACTTCGGAAAAAAACTCCTCCCACCTCTCATTTCTAGCATCATAGTATCAGTACATCTTATGAGCAAATGTAATATTTAATTCTACAATAGTTTCCCAGAAGTAAAGTTCTCTTATGCAGGAGAGTAGTAGTAGTTTGAGCTTACAGGTAGTTCATTTGGACATGTGAAAACATCTTCCAATGTCTCAAAATAGTCTTGTATTAGTTAAGCAAGTAACATTGATGTCACAGAATAATTTGAGAATGAAAAAGGGCACTAGGAACAAGGGAAGGTGTAAGAGAAAATTTATACCGCAATGAAAAGAGTCCTAACATGAAGAGTGCAATTCTGTTAATTAATACTTCTGTATTTCAGGACATAAACATTACTTTTTCCATAAAAGGCTCAGACTTCAAATACTGACAAATACCAGTTTCAGATTAGGGGGGAAATAGAGCAGTCACAACCTTTGTGTGCACTGTAAGCACAAGCTAACTTTACAAGCAGTAATACATGTGTACTAACAGCAAATTTGCAAAAATTACTGTGTTAGTTCTCTAAATGTGAATTATGCATATTTTCATCTGAAGCTTTATGGGAAGTCTTCTGCTTCTGTACAAGTAGTTCAAGCGTGAACTTAAGCATTGGTACACAAAACAATTATCCTGAAGATATGTTAAAGTTCACTCCAGAATTTCAGCAGACAGGATTCTTTCCTAGAATTGGTAACTGCTTACATAGTTCCAATTCCTGTGGGGAACTGCATGTTCACTTCCTCAGTGGTAACAGTTTCTTATGCCACAATTATTTAGATATGAAGAGAATTTCCATGTGTTTTACTTTACACTTCATGTCCATCATTTCCTTAGCATCATTCTGTCATGGATCTTCTCTTTAACAGCCAGGACACTGCTCCTTGAAGCTTGCCTATGTTTTCAATGAGAAAAATACTGGCGTTTAGGTATTACCTGTGGTATGATGTCCCAGCTTTACAAATCTGACCTAAGTTCTAAATACAGGGGTGGTGAAGTAAGGGGAGGAACATATTTCACTCTTTTGAGCACAATCGTTGGATGTTAAAGCCCAGAGATTCTGAAAATTTTACTTCCTCAGGATTTGATCCAACTGAGTACCTCTAATGCTGAGGAACAGAACAACCAAGAATGTTTTGGTACAGAGCCTTTCAGGACAAAGCCTGATGTTCCTTATAAATGGTACTCTTTGGCCAGACACCTGAGAGCAGACCGGGGCTCCCTCTCTGATGTTCTCAGTGAATTTTCTCTCACTCCCACCCAATGCCATCTGTACAGCTTACTGGAAAAGAAACACATTAAAAAGACTGATAAAAGGACAACTGAGACAAAGTGTTACAAGACCCAAATAAGCAGAGGATGAAAATGGAGGGAGGAAAAACACTGATTAGCTCATCAAGGAAGAAGGTGAAAAAAGAACTAGAGCATCCAGTGCTCCAGTCTCATCTACTCTGGGGACCATGCAGGATGCCGAGGGCAAAAGAGATATTTATGGGGATCATCACATCTTCTGGTTTCTAATGATAAGTGAAAAGGAATTTCAGTCTTAACTCTGGTTCTACACAGGTGAAGTGTGTTACCTCCATGAAACAGTGGTGATGGACTGATGGAATTACCAGCCACAATAATCAGCTGGGCTCCTTAATTCACTTTGGGCAACATAAACTATCTCAAAGCTTACTGGTATTAGCTAACCTAATCTAACTGAATTTGCAGGAATGGATTAGAACAAGATCTGATAATTCTATGCCAGAGTAACAGGAGGCACCAGTTATTTGGGTGTGACATAAATTTTCAGCAGCACAGCCAAAAATCAGGAAATCATCTACAGTCCCCACATTCCACTTCTCAGTCCAACCGTGTTAACAGATATTTCATGTCTGCAAAATTCTACACTCAATACTGCAGGAATGCTCTTCTGCAGATTTCCCTGAAACCAAACAAATATGGTTTAATCATGCAGAAGAATTATATTGTCTCCCAAGATAGTATTTTTTTGAGTTACACTAGGTAAATTTTAAGAATTTTGACAATTCTTCCTGGAAAGAAGGAAAACAGCAGGCAACATATTTTTAAGTTTCCAAAACAGTCACTGGTAGTCTAACCTCTGAAGATAGGTATTTTTCTACTAGACTCTTTGTTGAACCTTGGAATATTCCAAGTCCAGAACTAAGAAGGATTTAATTCAGTCAGGAATTCATCCACTCTAACACATGGGATACAAAAAATATCTATGGCAACTATTTGTCAGAAGACAAAGTCAATAAGGGTTCCTTTTTATCCTAAGATGTATGAATCTGCACTGTGTAAGAGATTTAAAAATCAGTATTTACTAGCACTACTAAAACACAAAACATTCAAGTAGTATAACTGTAATGCAAGCCCTTGCATGGCAATCCAAATTTATTGAACTACTGATGCTAAGTCATACAAAATTGCACCACTTTAATTAAGGCTTTTAGTTTACATTTGGCCACCTCAAAGCAGTTGTAACATTAGGTTGGTCAATTTAAATACTGTGGCTCCCTGTTGGATATACACACAATCTTTACACCCAAACGTTAATGCATACAAAGCAACAAGGCATTGTTAAATAAATCAGCAAAAGTTAATTACTGCAACTTAGGCCCTGTGACCAATTACACATGATTAAAATTACTTCCCACATTCACATCCACAGTACTCTTCCACCATTTAACATCTCAACCAAAACGTTACACATGTAAAACAATCACTAACAGGCAAAAGTACTAAACCTGTATATTTGGTATTGCAAATACACTTATGCATGAGCAAGCAAGGGAATCACAGTGAGAATCTACAGCTGCAGAAGCCCGAAAATGATTTACAAAAAATTGTTAAATCATTAAAAAATCGTTTTAAAATATACACTTCTTGTTGTAGACCCCCACTGTACACACAACTATAAACATTGTTCCCTATGTAAACAAGGAAAAGGAAACATACAATAAAAGGTTGAAAAGTCTGGACATTTCCTTCCCAACAGATATTAAAGGCCATGTCTTTAGTCAGACGCTATACTGAAAGGACTCTTAAAGACTAGGTCACTGTCTCCACAGGTTTTTCCTAAAATTAAAAAACTATATAGCCGTTGTGTTAATCAAAGCGCTTTTGTACAATACGATGATGATGATGATGATCCTGTATTTCTTTAAAAAAGTTACAATAAGCTACAAATACCGATGAAGCAAAGTTATCTGGAGTAGTCTATATAGGAGCTCTTTGGACTTTCTTTTATTATGCTAAAATAGTGGTGCTTTTAGGATTTACATTATTGTACTCTCCAATAGAAAGTGGGGATTGTTGAAGTATACAGTACACAGTTTTCATACATGTACAACATTGGTGGATGAACAATGTCTCTTATCAGTAATACTGGATGTAGGCTCTGGTTTTACCAGTTGCATACATAGAATATTTAGAAGTAAAAATCTCTCATGACACTGGAAAGTGATTAGAATGTGCAAACTGATGTAGCTTTCATCCATTTCTTAAAGGGTACCACCACAGGAAAGTCCATTTAAGATGTTGGTAGGTTTAATAAAGTTGGAATGCTGGCACTGTTGAATTGGGCAACAGTTCTTCAGACCTGCAACAGCAAAACAAGGGGTTACTATGAAGAACAACTATTTGTCCTTGCTCTCGACACCTAAAGCAGGAACTAGCAAAGTTCATAGCAAACATAGAAAACCACCTTATCACTTCTCCTCAACTAATGTAATTTCTAGTGTACGTATACAAATAACATACTATCTCAATTATTATCCTAACTGGATTAGGATACACGTAGTAATCCAAGCTGAATTGTGGAAGTAGTATTTGACTAAGGAGCCTAGTTTTCCTTCCTGTATGAGAGTTCCCGTGGCTTTAAAAACAAAAACACAATTGAAGGATCAAAGCCCCTGAACTGAAAGTCCTGTTACAGAAATGAAGCAACCATTTCTGCCACTCTCAGCTAATGTTTGGAACCCTCTCAGCGTTGTGTTGATCAAAGTTGTTCAAATTAAGGAGTCTTTAATATATCAAAAGGAATTAAACACAGCACTACCTGATAAGTAATAAAAGTCTGCAATTTCAGACAGTGAGATGTCCTACCAGGGTCCTCCAGTATCTCAAACAGCTCTATCAGACAACAAAATAATGGATCATAGTACTGAAGCAACTGAACCACCACATGTTCAATAAAACTGAAGGGAAGGGACATAACAGGCAACTTGCATGATGCCAGGTCAATCAGGACAGACCATCAATCTGCCCATACTAAGGCCTGGAGATGAAAAGAGGGAAACAATCTGCCCAAGAATAAGTTGCAGAAAAAAATTCATGCCTGCTGACTAACTTCTGAAAAGGCCTGCTTAAAGAACATGCTGGGGCTTCCTTGATCCTTCAGCAACATTCTTTGAGTACAGATTAAGTCACATAAAACTTAAGCTAACTGCAAATGAGTAAGAAATCGATGTAGTAACCAATGGCTCCAGGTCACATATTTGGAGTGTTACCATGATCACATCACCTTTCTCTTCTAAATGTACTAATTACAATGCAGCCTCCAAAATACCCATAGAGTCTCAAGAAAGGAAGGTAAATTCCTATGACACCACACAAGCATATGAATGCAGGAGTTCAAAGCAGGAAGTGACACTTTAGCGTGCAAACTGCAATACTGTACCATGTGCATTCCTGATAACTGAGCTCTTGCAGCATATTCTACCAGGCTTCAAAAAAGAAAACCCTGTTTCCAAAAGCTGAAACTCGAAAGTATCAAAACACTGTTAATTTAAGCTCTCCCAACACCTTAAAGTTCGAAAAAAATTTTGATACTAACATGAACAGCGCATCTTGCACATATTTGTAGTTCTGACTTTAAAATGGCAAAATAAAGACCATAAACATTTCTATGATAATGTAAATCAATAATTTTTAATGCTGTTCTGCATCAACAGCTACCACAGCTGTTTAGGGTTATTTGTTTGTTGTTTTGTTTGTTTTTAGTAGCCATAATGCACGGAAAAATTTAAAGTGTTTACCTGGCTCAGAGCTACAGTACAGTTATGTATTAAAGTAGCTGACATGATGACTTTTTGCGTGCTTTTCCAGGCACCGGAGTTTTTCTGTTAATTTGTCGCACAAGGTCATAAAAGATCTGAGAAGATAAAAATTAGTTGGGTTATTAAAATTAAACAGGTTTTGCTTATAACCTTAAGCCCTGAATCTTCACACATAACATACCCACATACTCGAGAACCCCTGTAAATATTTAGTTGTCACAAAGCTAGAAAGTTAAATTGTATCCTTAATAACTGTTTGGGGTTTTTTCTTGTTTAATTGTCTGCCAAGGGTTTTCCACTTCCAGTGAAGCAAATTGGAAAAGCATCTATAATCTGCAGCCATTTAATCTCTGGGTCAAGTTCATCTGAATTCACATGAAAAATGCCACAGTGATCAACTACTGTATGGCACTATTTTGTAGTTCAGCACTGAGGGCAAGAAACAGGTCACAGCTTTCTCCTAACTCAAATCACTCTAAGGATATTATTCCAGATACTTTAAAATACTGGTATCTAAAGTAGCAATTCAGCCTCCCTAGAACTGCAGCATGACAAAGAGTAACATTTCCCAGAAAAGTAACTCATGTATGGGACTCTCACACTTTGGGTCTCCTAAAATTCTAATGAGAACATCATTTTGTTCAAACATTGTTTTAAGAAAAGTCAACATATTACAATTCAACTGCATCTGTTTCATTCATAATTGACACTGTTCCAGTTATTTCCATATTTCCTAAACTAAGGAAGTCCTTGTACTAATGCCATCCTAGTAGTTTCCTAAGGACTGCCTGTAAAACAGCAAAACATTCCAACAAGGGCTTATAATCTTTGATGGAAGTTCTAGTTTATTGAACATATGACTTTTATACAGTTAGAGTGATTAATATGTATTTCAGAAAAAGTGAATCGTTTCCAGAAGTTCCCAACTAATTAAATACACATTACTTATTTTAAAAATGAGCTGCACTGAAAACCACCATACTCTTTTGATTACTTGTAAGTCTTGCACAGAGGCCCTTTCAACTTGACCGATGCTGCCAACGTTTTCCACATGACCTAATGAACTGTAGGGTTTATCATAAAATTCAAGCTATTCCAGAAATGTAAATACTAACACAGTTTCTTTTTCTAAAACTTTAGTATCCCATTCTTTATGCTGGCACCTCCCCCAGATAAAAAGGCATGCGTTATGGCAAGTCCCCAAAATGCATACATTTGATCAACCATCTTCTCCTGGTAACAAGTACATATATCATAGAGAGGCTTTTGCCTCCCTTTGTCTATACAGAGCAGCTAATTTTAACAAAACCTTTTAGAGTTTTTGTTCATACTATCTCAAATAATTTAACACCAAATAATTTAAATCAAATTACTTTTAATGACTTAACTGTCTTAAAAGGTCTTTAAAAAACAGTCTAGAAATACAGTCTCAGTTAATAGAAATTGTATCAACTAGGGAATGGAACATGAAAAAAGTATTTATTCTGAATTCATACAAATATAATTTGAAAACTAATTATACTAAAATTAATGTATTTGAAAAAATCCCAAATCATAACATAAATATATTCCTTAACATAAACATCTCACAATAGCAGGGTACAGTTTGTCCATTATAGTGGATGTTGTTAATGATTTTTTTATGTTTTCCTTGACAATGTATATGTTTGGTCACCACAGTGTCCCACCCTTCTCTCCCTGCTGTCCCCCCCCTACATAGGTAATGTGCCTTACCTCGTTAACATTTATCTTTGATTTTGCAGAAGACTCTAAGAACGCACAGTTATTCCATTGCCTTGCTAGGTTCTGACCTTGTTCCTTTCCCACAACTCTTTCATCTTCCAAGTCACACTTATTGCCAACCAGAATCATAGGCACCTAAAAAAACAATTTAATGCCAGCAAAGAAATAATTTTTAGGAAGGCACTCATGTAAATGCACACCTAAAACCCTATCTGAATCCTTAGAGGATCCTGACTTTCAGAATAATCAAGCTCTGGTCTAACTGCAGCTTAAGTTTACAGTTGTGTGACACTTTAATCCTCAAATCAAAGTGACTGTATTTTTTGTCTGCTTTTGGCAGGGAAGTGGAGGAGAATGATTTGAGGATTCAGTGCACAGCCAATTAAGCAAATTTCATGTTTTCTAGATGACTTACTGAAATTTCATTTGTAGATGTTCAAGGCATCAAGAAGTCTACTAAAGAATTTGCTACAAAATTCTTACATGTTTAGAAATCCTGGAAGCAGTGTCCTGTACTGGTAGCATGATGAAGGATGCTAAAGCTCCTTTCACCATTCCTCTACTTCCAGCATATCAGCACACCTTTGAAGAGCAGTTTATGCACACAGTTCTTATTAGCAAGGTCATGCATACAGAGAAAAATAAACATGCTACCTTATCAAAATTACCAACTACAGAAAACACTGATTTGACCTTTGAGGCAAGAAAAAGCAATCACAGATTCAAGTGTCAAAAACAGGTTTACAATACTAGAACTAATTTTTTTTTTTTATTTTCCTCCACCAAGAAAGAAAGTCATGCCTAAGCTTTGGCACAGGAAAAACTTTTTCTGTGAATTTTGATGGAAACTGAAGTTGCAACTTGAAGCTCATCTTTCTGCTGATACTAAGGAATGCCTTTTGAGACTGAGGGGAGTGGTCTGAAACGAAATACAATTCCAAGGAAATACTGAAAAATACTACCAAAGAAAGTTATTATGCTAATCAGCATAAATATACCACATAAAGTAAGATTTAAATATAATCCCATTTATCTTGATTTTAGGGTACAAAACTAACTTCATGCTAAACAAGGCTGTAACTTGGTAGGTTGTGGATAGGAAAGGTAAATGCAACTTAAATACTAGCCATTTGAGATACATTCGTGATAATGGATAATAACTGACTTCTACAAGAAATCTGAACATAGGCAAGACTTGCAAACACTCATTGTCAAGAAAGTGCAAGGTTGTTTGTATTACAGAAGTCATAATCCACTTCCCCGAAGCTGAAACATTTAATACATTCTGTGTCTGCTGTCAGCAGACACATACGCAGCTACATGCAGTAAGGAAAGCATCAGAGTTTGCATAAACACAGCTTAAATGAGATGGGCACTTAAAACTTAAAACACTTAAAAACTGTTCATTGCTTAGATTTTTCTTCAAGAAGGAAGTTATTCTGCCTGAAGGCTATAAGCTACAAGGTGTTTCTGTTACAAAGGCATTCTTACCACTGTTTCACATCTTTCCTTTGTTAGGGGACTGAGTATTCACTTCCTTCAACTGTTGTAAGGGTTTTTTAATCATTTATAAAATGTAAGGTTTTAGCCTCACTTTATAGCTTTAATAATGCTAAGAGACGCATATAGAAATTGCGTGGAAATAGGATGACCATACAACTGCAAGCAGACAAAATATAAAAGCTGCATAACATGCAAATTTAAAGCTTACAGTACTGTCTTCCGTGAGAACTTAAAACTTTGTGCTTTTAGAATACCATAAACAGTAGGGATACTGAAGAGAAAATTAAACTCTCCGTGTATTTAAACCTTCATTGATAGGAATTAAGACAACAACAGAGTTGCTTTAGAAATGCTTGTTGCAGTACAGGTGAATAAGGTTATATACAGTTGCAAATGAAGTATTTTAAAGGAAGAGATTAAGCAATTCTCTGTATAACACATGATGAATTACGATTTCTTCAGTTTACCTTAAGAGTTGCATTTCTACACTACACATCTACGGGGTTGATACATCTCTTAATTTAAAGCTTGGAAGCCATCTGACCACAGTGTGTATACACTGCAATATCTGTAATAAAAACTCTAAGTATTAAGAATTTTTAGAGAGGCTTACATCATCAGTGTCTTTGACTCGAAGAATCTGTTCTCTTAGATCCTGTAAATCATTAAATGTGGACTGTGCTGTGATGGAATATACTAATGCAAAACCTTGTCCGTTTTTCATGTATAGATCTCTCATCGCTGTAAACTGTTCCTGTAATTAAAAAAGATACAGATGTTGCATTCAATTTGTACTTTCCTTGCACACACTGCTACAAACTTAACATCACAAATGGATCACAAGTACAATGCATTTGTATCCCCTCCCTTCCCTGGTAAACTGACCAATATTTTACTGTTTGACTATAAGCACTGTAGTAAACAGAACTGCTTTTAAAGAAATCTGAAGTTTGGAACGCTCTCCGGGGTGGCTCAGCTACATCCAGATATTGCCAACAGCCATATTCTAGGAAGAAAAAGTCACAGAAACTAGAGTAATTTCATGGGAGAAAGGTATAATAGAGGGTACAATGTAATCTGCAGATTACAGAAGTTACATTCCTCCCAAATATCTCCCTACATACCAACTTTTTCTCCATCTCCCGATAGTTCCTTATAATGAATTGTGAATTATATGCATCCCTTTTCAGTCTCCATGTTTTAGTCTAGGCTTTTCTATTTTAAATTCCACTTTAATTTCCAAGGAGATGGACTAGAGGATGGAGACACTCAATTGTCTTATTTCCTTGACTTCAGTGACAACTATGATTTTGCATATAAAGACTCACTGGTGCACTGCAGAGCAGCGCCAGGACTTCTCCCTGTTTGAGAACTCTTACCAGTATGACTGTGGACTAGTATTTGCCTTTCCTGATTTTGTGACTTGGCTATCTGGTGCCTGATCAGTCAGTCTCTGTCCCTCCCTGTATGTCAGATAAAAAGTGCAACTTATTTCTAGAAAACAGCCACTCCATCCGTCTATATTTTTACAGAGTATTCATCTAACATGGAATTTAAATCAGCCATTATTTGACCTGATTACTGTAACAGTTCGGAGAACACATGTTAAACTCCAAGGGTCTTGAGCTTAAACTCATTGGAATCAATGAAGGAAACAACTGGTTTCAAAAGTTCTGTAACTAGTCAGAGAAAAACCTGAGCAGTATGCAAAGGGTCAGCATAAACCTTGTGCTTCGAGCTCCTAGAAGCTGACTAAAGCAATACTATTTTTATCCCAATGTCACAGTACATCTCACACACAAAAGAAAAAGGAGATGAGAAAGACTGTATTCTCTACAGCCACAGAAATCAAACCTGAGTAGCCAGTGGGCCTAAATTTTCTCTGGGCAATATAAACTTAAAACAGGAGCAAAACCTCTTTCAAAATGCTCAATCTCACGTTTCTCCTATTACAGAACATGAGCTCACAGGAAACATGCAATTTATTTTCTGCTGCAATACTCAAGTATTTTGTAAATACTAGTATGTTAAAGAACAGCCTCTAATCCAATGCACTGACCACAGTTACTCTTTAGAAAATGGGGAAGGAAACCCATCACCATTTTTATCCTTACAGCTTTTGACGGTTTTAACACTGTACATCAGTATTTAGGAAAGTTCCTTTTTACATACCGTTCCTGCAGTATCTAAGATTTCAAGCATACACTGTTGTGCATCTACTTCAACTTGCTGTCAAGAGAGAAAGATCAGTTGGTTAGAATTTTTCCTCTTGCAACTCTCCTCTCCAAAGACATCAGAAATTGCATGATTTTCATAAGCAAATTCATAATGCATAAAGCAACATAATGGTTTAAGAAGTTTGTATGAATATACAGTTTGAAAACAGCAGGAAGAAGCCTTTCAAAGAACCCCAGTGATATTTTCAAATGCAGCATCAGCAGCCAAGTACCACTTTGCAAAGTGATTAGGGATTTTTGATTATTTAAAAGGAGGCTGCTAAATTTGTAATGATGGTTATCAGCAACTAGCACAACTAATTTCCACTTGTTTCGGGGATCATCACAGATTGAAAGAGAAGTACAAGTGAAAGCTAGAAAGTTGAACTGTCATACTAATGCTCCAATAGTAATTTACATCAACAGAAGTAGTTTATGGCAAACAATTAAACAAGAACCACTAAGAGTGGTGTCCCCAAAACAAGCCTTCAGAAAACTGACCCAGATTAGAAAAGTTTGCAATAAATAGAAGGTTTAAGAAGGTGGATCAGTTTCTGTACCAATTCCAGAATTTCTCTATCTAGTTTCTACCTCAAAGATATGGCTGTGAGGGTAGCAAAGGACATGAAAGTGTCCTCAAGTTGTTTCAAGCAGCCTACCCACATCTTTTTTTTCCTTTCAAGTTGTTGGTACACTTTCCTTGTTTTTTTTTTACATGTCAAATTCCTGGTTGACAGATCAGCACTCAAAAGAACTTTGTGTCACCTGTTCTCCATATACGCATTCTAACTAGTTTAACTTGTAGCTTTTCTTCTGTAAATAGATTTGAGTTTAGGGGTAGAAAAAGGGAGTACTTCCACTCCTCTTACACCTCCCAAATGTCCCCTATGGACGGCGATTCCTTAAAAATAACCACTATTTTAACATGTATTGCTGACACAGCTATCCAGCTAATTAAGAAGCATTTATTCACTTTATGAAGAAATATCTGGGGAGCAAACCAAGGCATCAAGTTTCAAGACTTCATGCTCAATTATTTAGTTCCAGACAAACAAGTCACATCCTCTCAACTTCAAATACTGTAAAATTAGATTTAACATTAATAGCATAGAATTGCAGCTGCCAAATCAACACATCAAATTTTGAATTTACTCAACTCAAGAAGCAAGTTAGAATTGTAACTAACAGTGAGGGGGTGAAAATGACTGCATAAAGTGTTGTCCAGACTTCAACAATCTGGCTGATTTGAAAAGAGCACCCAGAGGTATTACTAGTCATTTTAGGAACAAACCTGGAAAGAACATAGTAAGATATTTACTAGCAACAGCAATAAAAAATGTAGTTAGCAAAAGGCAAAATTTCTTAAGATGGTTTTACTTTCCTAAGCTCCGTGGAAATAGCCTTTGGAAAAATTAACCCAGCAAACATCATGAATCTAGTATGACCCGAAGGATGTAAATATATAAAAAAGGAAATATTTTGCTTTAGATCATCCTGTGAAATTTTTTTGAGTCATTTACTAGGCTTGACCCAGCAAAGGCCAGCACCAACCACTGGGATTGGGTCCAAAATTCCTGCTTGTCTCATACAGAAAAACTGTCTATATAGAATTTGGTTTTGCTGTTATCTCTTTAATATGAGTTCTAGCTTTGGCTGGAAGCCCACATACGTAAAAAAAGACTAGGATTTTTCCAACATACAGTTTACAGGAGGTCGAAGAAAAGAGGTGTGAATTTATCATTTTGCTCTAATTCCTCTTCTGTTCAGAACAGATTCTGGTGACTATATGCTGCAACAGTAGTTAATATGTCATCTTTATTCCAATATAAATGTAGCCCAGTGCTGAAACAGGAGGTCTTGCAATTTTTGCCCATTCCCAGCTAGGGTTTGTGGATCTTGCCTCCCTTGTATAGACAATGGCATTTTTGTAGCCACATGATGAGCTACATCAGAATATCAATGCAACTGAAAAGTAATTCAGGTACTAAAAAAAAAAAAAAA
>VXAY01006698.1:1130493-1149747 GCA_013399855.1 Oxyruncus cristatus
AAAAAAAAAAAAAAAAAAAGATTAACTGACACAGCCAAAAACTTATCTGTTGCACCAAATGGTTAATGGTAGCAGTTCAGACACAAACTATCTAGTTTGGAATCCTAATGATGGGCTCAGGTGAAACTGAAGAGTGAGCAATATGGAGATTCAAGATGATGCAAGCAGAATCAAACCTTTCAGCCTGTCATGCTGAAGACAGGAAGAGACAAAGTAACAGGCCACTTGCTGTAAATGCCTGTTCATTTGATAGGTTTGTGTTAACTTATTAATAAAACAACAACCCATCTAATGGAAGCATATTTCTCTACCATTTAAATCATTATGAACACAGTATGATAGATGATGCCTCCAGTGTTCTAAAGGTTAGTGTGAAGTTGCTTGTAGCAATTTTCTTAGTAACAAAGCAGCTTAGCACCTCCGAGTCCAAATCTACCTGCAGATACCAACACACAAACTAATAATAAATATTATAAAAACAGGAAATGGTAGTGTATTTTGCTGGGGTTTTTTTTAACCAATGTTCCAAATTCTGACAATGAAATTACCATTTCTTATTGACTAGCAGTAAGGTATTATACTTAAACATTAAAAAGCCAGTCTGGAATTATTCCTTTTAAACAGACTTTCAGAGCACCTTTATATTTCAAATTTGCTAAGTTAGCTGGTATTACCAGATATACCCTTTTTCAAGCAATGACTCTAATATCTGACAATAGGTACTGCAGCTTTAAGTTTCTGTAACAGTAGAGAGGTCTTTTGCATATACCTTTCTGTAGGAGTCTTCTATCGTAGGATCGTATTTTTCAACAAATATTCCTTGAACAAACTGTACAGTCTGCAACACAAAAGTTCTTGTAAGATTCTCTCACATAGTGACATTTCGTAAACATCATACATAAATTACTGTTCTAGGTGTATATTCAGCTATGCATGACATTTTTAAGGCAAATTAAGTGACTGACATAACCATAAAATGTTAAGAAACAACAGAAAGTTAGATGTATGCCTATTTAACTGTTAGATGAAGCAAGCTCTGTTTTCTGTTTTCCTTTATTGATCGTCACTTGGACTGTAGGAATTAAAGCATGCATTTATTTAATGTTTACCTAACTCTTAGAATCAGCATTAGGTTCTAGTTGACCACAATACTATACAGCTGCATACCGTTTACATTTGCATTGAGAACTACTGCATCTTCTGCTACTTATCTGTCAGCACAGGAATTAGTTAAAAAAGAACTGCCAGCTTTTACTAGTCTTAACTACACTCAGTAGGCTGTTCCTGTGTACCTAGCATGAAGGATGTTTTTAGCACAAGTCAGATGGAACTTTAAGACTCAATGGCCAAGTCAGAGCAGACAGATTCAAATCCAGAAGTGCTGCAGTAAGATAAAGAATTCAGAGGTGAAGGAAAATGTTCTTTCACAATCTAGTATGATTTGTCATTTAAGTTTTTCTTTAGGAACTGCTTTGTAAGAGAATACTTCTTACCCAAGAGTGGACCTCTGGACCTTATTTTATGATAAGATGTCCAATTAAACTGAAAGATGCCAAGTTTTTAGGTGGGCTGCAAACATATTTTGTGAACTTTTTCAGTTCTAGTCTAGGTCAGACTTAACTGTTCTGTAATCATTTAATTAAAATGCACAAGTTCTTTGATTTACAATCATCTATCTGCCACAGTTATACACCTACTTGCACGGAAAATGTAGAAAACATGCTAAACTTCCTACAAACGTGCAAATATGTATTTCTACTTGCATTAAAAAATATTAGTGCTTTAGAGACTGCTTTCAAACATTAAGCACCCTGACAACCTGTCTAGAGACAGGACTTATAAAGGTCAGACATAGGCAAGCTGGTTCATTGTGTGAGATTCACAAAGCAGCTTGATTTCCCACAGATTGATGTCTGGGTTACCTACCGAAGCCAGAGACCCTCACAATGCTGTGGCTCTGCACCTCACTGCCTCAGGCTGATCAAGCACCATCAATCAACCCCATATAAAAACTGAAGCATGTGAGAATACACCAATGGATGCAGATGCACCCAGTACAAGATCTACCTACTCTAGCCATGAAGCCTCAGCAGTCATTACTAACATTTACATTTATTTGTGCACAGTTACTTGAAGAAATACAAATTAGTAGAGAGTGTATTAGAGAAAAACTAGAATAAGTTTTTCTTAAAAAAACCCCACACTTGAACTGCCTCTGAGTACTTACCAGAGCAGACTTTCCAACACCTCCAGAACCAAGAACCACTAGCTTGTATTCACGCATGATGCAAGAGATGAATCACCCTCAACACCTAAAACACACAAAGCCACCAGTCTGATTAAAGGTGGATCTATAACAGAAAGTATAAACATGACACCACAATCCAGTTCACTAAACAGGGTTTGATAAAAACTCCTTTAACACTTTTCTTAACACAACAGATGTTTTCAAACTAACAACTCTTAATGCAGCTACAATAAAATGCTGCAAACCATCACATATAGTATTTCCTCTACCTCATTGCTGTTCTCCCATAAAGAATATCAAATAAACTCTACTATATTAAAGCTAACAGTTACTATTAATAAGAAACAATTACCAAAGAGGAGACAGCATACATTTTTTCACTTAGAAACACTTAAATGCTAAACAAAGAATCACACAGAGAGACTTGTATAACACAATGAAAATCTCCTCTTCCCAGCAAACAAGTATTTCTTAAAAAGAACAGCAGGATCCCAGAAATAATTTTTCAAAAAAAAAAAAAACAACCCTTCCTAAGACTGAAAGTTGATTAATGTTTTGCTAGATATCTAACTGCAGTTATGATGACTGATGTTTCAAGAGTAAGTGGGGGCAACTAAAATATTCTTTTAACACTATTCCTCTTCTACAAGCTAGATCTGTTTGGCTGTTCCACACTAGCTGGTGTGGCTGCCTACAGCAATCTGACAGATCTGCTCACTCATCTTCGTTGAAAACCGACCCAGTAAAACCAAAACAAGGCCACAGATTTTGGGACACATCTTTGGGTCATACTGCTCAAAAAAACACACCTCTTACAGTTCCACCAGCATCTGAGCTACTAACAGGACTCTAACTGCTGCCCTGAGAGGAAGGTCTCATTTCTTTTCCTGTGGGGAGTCTAGCACTTACCAGATTGAATTACCCGTTTTCTCCCCCCTCCACCCCTGTAGAAAGACGAAACCCTCCCCAACTAATGAATAATCTGGAGGCTGGGGAAAAGTGGAAGTGCAGGGATCCAACACAGGTGCTTGTAAAAGGTAAGCAGCAAGAAAAGTAAAGTAAGAAAGACCTTTCTCATCAACAGTAGTCTCACAGCACCTCTGAAATCACACCATCTGTTAGGTACTTAGCACAAAATGCTAAGATGACTTACACAGAAATTAAACCACCACCACGACAGCATCCTCACTGATCATCACTGATCAACTCCACGTTGTCAGAAGATTGAGAAATCGAGAGGCCGGGTCATATTTCTTCTCGGAAATGCAGAATCTTTCAACTTATCTAAATTGTTCCTCACAAAAGGAATGCAAGGAGAAAGCCTTAAGGAAATAATTGACCTGATGTCCAGCAAAGCAGGTGTCTCCACAAGCTTCTGTTACCAATAAATTTTGAGACTCTTCAGTGATTTTCACACCTAATAGGACATAGTTTCACTCCTGAATTTAAAAACTGTTTCCTTCCCTACACAATTCTTTGCAAATGCAGACCACAAGAACCATTCAGACCACAGATTTTTATCTATTTGGCAACATTGTAAATGTTCAGCTAGATCCACAAATCTGTAAGTTGTCCAGCCTTTCTGAAAACAGGACTGTCTCTAACTGTAAAGAAAGGCACCTTTCAAACTCATGACAAGTTAAGCCTTTAACTACATTACCCTTCACTTGTTTAAAACAAACATGCAGTTACCCCTTTATTTTTAGAAAGGTGTCCCTAGAATGACATAAATGTAGTGGGTGTAGGGGAAATCCCAGTACAGTAACCCTGGTGAACTGCAGCAATTTCAGTGTCTTTAAAAGGACAGTTTAAACTGATTTTTTCAGTCTTCAGTCTGAAGTTAGCAACTAAATATGGAGATGTCAATAATGAAGGCTGACAGTAGTTTAAAAGTAACAGAACTTTAACAGCAGGTATAATATTTCTGTTTCAAGTAATTTGTGACTTCTTTACTGAATGATCTACAATTCCATGGAAAATTTTAAATCCTGAAATAAACTAACAACTTTAATTTAGTGAGAGACTGGCAATTTCATTTTTGACTCTCAAACAGCAATTCACTAATTCAACACAAGGCAAAGTTTCTTTCAGAATCCAGATTTCAAAGTTCAACCCTAAATATCCAACTGCTGTACAACACTCTGAAGTTGATTCCCCTACTCTAAGTGGTGGTACATAATTAAAGCATATATATACAGCTTGGTTAGCCAATCTTCTTAATCACTGAACACCTAAGCAAAAAGCTTTTTAAGATCTTGAAGACAGGACAAAGTCAGACTGCAGCACACTTTAAGCATTTCTCTGACCTTCCCTCCTAACTCAGGAAATGACCAATGTAATTAGTACTAACTTCTTCCTCCATGACAATGCTTTTGTCATTTGTACAATTAGTTTTTAACTCACAGAGCACACAGTAATCCTGTATATTTGCACACTGCCCACATTGCATAGAGCTAGCTTGGCATCCCTGGGCTGGTGTACTGTCAGGTAGCCTGGTCATTACACCTTGGAATGATACACAACCCAATGTATTCTCTAAAAAGCTTTAAGAAAGGTAACTTGGAAATGCCTAAAACAGCATGCCGCAAAAGCACCATCTATAGTCCACTGCCACTTAGATCTACCACCTCACTGGCTTTGGATAACAGTACCGATGTCACTTCACCGCTCTTCCACTGTTTTCTAACCGAAAAGAAAAACTCAATTCCTAGTTAAAAGAACTTTCCTAATAAAAACTTTCCTGTTCACAGGTCTTTGCCTCTTTCTCAGCTAAGAAGCCACTGGCTCGTGAAGCCAGGAATTGCTTTAGGACACTGCACTCTGCCACACTAATTTATACAATTAAAACCTAGCACACACTTTTTCACTGACCCGTATGCCTGGTGGCTGCAAGCGTGCCCCAGCCTGAGCTAGGGCTCTGATCCTGCCTGAACTTAACTTTCCAGCAATTCCCAGCTAACCTGACCTGGCTCTGCTCCAGCTCAAACCTATTTTTCCATATCAGATGTTGTACAAACTGCTTGCATCCTAAATCTTGATCATTTTCTTACTTTTTTTTTTTTTTGCAGTCGACACAATGCTTGACTCCAAAACTAGGAGTGTATTTAGATTCATCCAGTGCCAAAACTATTTCCTTTTGACTCATTAATGACAAATGAGTGGGGGCAAAGCAGGAAGACAAAAAAGTAAAAAAGAGGAGGTTTAAGCCATAAAGCACCACATCTGGCCAGCATTTCTAGAATAGGATATGTTTAAGTCCAACAACAATAACTGTCTGTAGTCCCCAGATCACCTCTGGGATGTCGAAAGGATATACTCAGAGGCACAACAGAAATGAAGAGACTAAGTAAGATATGTAAGCAACAGATAAACACCGCCCCCCCCCCAGATTTATAAGACATTTGAGAGGAATCCACCTAATCACCCAACAATCAGATACGAATAAGTTTAAACTTATTCTTAGCAAATAAACCAAGTAACCTGTTTGAATCCCCCTCTTCATTTAGTGGAGTCTATTTTAAGAGAGAAATTTTGCTTTAAAGGCTGTCTACCTTTAAGGTGACTGACCTGCAAGGAGTGAGAGCAATGCCAACTTCCTTTGCTTTTTCATTTTCCCGTTCCTCCATCTTAGGCAGGAAAATACTGTCAACTACGGTCTCTATGCAGGCTCTAAAGAGCAAGAAGATAGGAAGCATGCAAAAAGTAAGACCTTTTTTTTTTCTTAACTGGAGCAGGTACTGGCTTTGAATAGCTGAGTCAAGTATTTATATGCACAAGTATTTGACATAACTGAACAGTAGAGATGTCTAATGCAAGATTTAGCTAGAAAAAACAAGGGAAGCTACTTTTTAAGAAACAGCATTATCATAAACTGGATTCTAATGCTGTCTCAAGTACAGAATCTCTTGAAAGTACAGACTGCTTCCATTTCAACTGCCAGTGATGCTTCAGTAAGTGCCTTGCACACTTCCCGAGACACAATCGTTCATAAAACCACCATGTCTGTGCAGCCTCTCTCACTAGTCTGTCCATATTACTTTTTGTCATTAATGTATTAGTGTGGTGTATTAATCTAACTGCTTGATTCTACTTCTTCATGGCCCATTTAAAAATAAAAAGTACTTGATAAACTAGAAGAGCAAGTGCACACACTTTATATGCACACAGACACTTTCCCAGTAAGGATTCTCTTTGAAGGATGAGCAGATCTTTGAATAAACCCATTTGAACAGAAGGAGGAAAGGTTAACCAGGACAAGTCACTGAAAATAAAGCATTTTAAAAGCTTCACATCTGACAAGGACTGTGAACATGGAACTTGTTTTCTGCCTCTGTCCTTATCAGATAAACCACCGAAAAAGTGACTCCTGGACGTTTCCTGGAGTAGTTTATTGAAGCAGTCTCGAGCAAAACACAAACCAAACTGATGATGCCAAGAAAGTTGAGGAATAAGTTACCTTACTTTAAAGGTGAATGAAAAACTGTACACTTACTGCTTGTAAAGCTTTCCTGAAAAGCAACCACACAATGAAGAATCCAGGGAAGTTCAAATACCATTGGTAATTGGCCCTAATGTGATAGACATGAAAGTGGGGTAGGGGGAGCACTGGTGGGGTTTTTGGTGTTTTTTTGTTTTGTTTGAAATTTAGTTGTCTTTCAACTCCTTTAGCTTCAAATTTTGGGTTCTGATTGAACTTTGTTATCTGTCTGAGGAATGGGAAGCTAATAATCCAGTATTTTCAAGTAATATTAAACCATATGAAGCTGTAACTGGAGCTCAGCCCCAGGCCAAAGACACGAACTAATACAGTCACTTACTTGAAGATATCCCCAAGGCTTGCTTATATGAACTAGTTGTTCAGGTATGAAATTCAACAAATTGTCCCTCCCAGAAGCCTTATCATTTTCAGAAGGGAAGATATTCAGCACTTCACAGACACCACAATTCTTGTTCCGACACTGACATTCTGGTTGCATTGGGAAGTTGCAGTGTATTCAGTAGAATTTTCATAACACTTGTGCCCCAGCACATTTACCTCTCTGGAAAAGAGGTTTTGTTAGAACCACCTTGGGAATAGCACTCCTACATTAATCTCAACTATTTGCATGAGAAAAAAAAGTTTCAAATACTAGATTGACAGATGAAACAAATTAACTGACTGGTTCCCCTGCTTACAATTAGCAATGGAGGGGAAAAAAAAACAAGACAAAAACCCCCAACTTTGTTCTCAGAAAGGGGATACTAGCCCTGAGATGGAACAAGATGACAGTGGTCAGACATTTGGAAAAATAGCACTAGTTCAGTCATGGGACCAACCAAGGTCAGAGGATTATGCCTTTGCAGAAAAGGTTTCTCCCATTTCCGATACTACAGCAGTCTCAGATGACCAAACCTAAATCTCATTGTCTGCACCATCCAGATTCCACTAAGTTCTGAATCTCTTGGTTGAGAACCTCTTCTTCAGGTAAACAATTACTTAAGAGAAGATGAGTGCTGTTCTTAATATTCCCCAAACACTTGCATGTGGGGAAGTCTTAACTTCTTACCTCTCAACTCCAAGGAGGTTTTTTTTTCCCCAGAGTAATTTCAGTGCATAAGCAGAACCTTGACAACATAATCAAAAGTGGAAGTCAGTTCATTTTCACCAACTTTTAGATGTTTTAGGAATAAAAGCAATTGAGATAACCCTTTCTCAAGAGGGTAAGTGTACCTCTTATAAAAGAGAAATTAAAATACTCCAGAGCTGACTTCCACAGATTTATAGAAAACATTATTCGGACATCAATTCTGAAGACGAGATACACTGAAAAGCTGATCGGGTCTAATTAAAGACTTTTATACTCAAGATGCCTGGAAGTAAAGCTATTTCATTACTAATGCAGACTCTTTGGAAGAGAATGAACTGTTCAGTAAACAAAGCTAGCAGTAACTTTTATTTCTAGTTTTCACCTGGTTTTGATAGCTTCTGGGTTTGACATATAAGTATTTTGTCAGTTGAACAGCTAATTCTGGGCACTAGTACAGTAATTTTTCTTGGACAAAAATATTTTTTCAATTATGTTCAAATATTTTAACTGATGTCAGAGAATCTACAGAGGATTTTTAAATAGCTGAGTGGTTAAGTTTATTCAGTGATGTGAAGTCATACTAACCACCTGAGAAACAGCCAGAGAGATCTGAGAAAAAGCTACTGCAGCACAAACATGGCACCAAGGTTTAAGCTGCTCCGTGAAATGCCCACAGGGACACTTAGACAGAGATAGCTTAACCAAGTTTTCCTCCCGAAAGGAGTTACCGTGATTAATACTGCACACAGGGACCATATCCACAAAGCAGGTAACAGAAGCTGACCTTGTGAGACTAGTTCCACTGTCTATAATTAGTATAGCCGAATAAAATTTGTCTTAGGGTTTTTTTTAAGTCAAAGTTAACTTTCAGCTAGATCTCCAATCTGCTGCAAGTTGTAAGGATGAAAACTGCCTGCTTGAAGTCACGGATATCTCAAGATGAAAGCTTCCTGATGTGAGAGACTAACAAGCATGTGCAGATTCATACGAAGTATAAAAGGGCTTCTCAAAGCAAGCGATGTAATGAACATTCTTATGCTACTAAGAATATGCTATCCTTCAACACTTACTGAGTTCAAGTTTCAACCTTGTGCAAAAATTCCAATCTCTCAATTCAAATTTGGAACACCTTATGAAACCTATGCTATAGAATCTACTTAAGCTTCATATGGAATTTGCAACATTTTTCAGATATATTCTTATTTTTGGTGACTGTTTGCCATGGTTTTGCATTTTCTCCCTATTTCTGTAGAATACTCATGATCCCCCAGAAAAGCTGTTTCTGAATGTTCTACCAGTCAGACTCACAGTTAAAATTATGACCTTGGAATTCCTGGCAAAGCTGAATTTCAAAGAAAATCCAAGCAGGCAATAAACAGAAACAAACTCCAATTTTAAAAAATACTACAAGTATATTAAATTTTGATAATGCATAATTACCACATTATAATATCTTGCTATGCATAAGCTAAGTATTCAACCATACAGCAAGTTCTGAGAACCGGGACAGCAATTTACTGCCGTGAATTTGGCTCTGTCATTGCAGAGAAGGATCAGTATTTAGCTGTAAAACTTGTACAAGTCAATGGATTGCCACATCATAGTACACACAACATGCTTTACCTGACATGAATACTTCAGATTAAGAGCAGATATAAGCATTTGCTTATCCCCATAATTGTTACAATAAATTTTATCTTTCAAGCTACAAAGCGAGCTCAAACCAGCAGGACTACAACTATAATATGCAAGTTTTCAGAGTCAAGATACTTCTCTTGTAAAATGCACTCGTGTAATTTGAAAGTTAGTTCAAAAACAAGCTTGCCAGTTGGCTTAAGATACTCTTCTTCGGAAAAAGGGACCTTAATTTCTCTTGCAGAAGCAAGACCTGGCCTCAAATTCCATGTGGTATCTGCTTAACATCTGGCAATCCTAGCTCTACCTTGATTGTGACACTGGCTGCTGAACCAGTAAAGCCTTGTATCGGGTTTCCTTCTACAGACGTAAGCCAATGCTCAGATCAACTAAAATTCCAGGATCACATGAATTTTTGTGACTCCTGTTTATTTTTCTCCATAACCTATACAGCATATACAGCCCTGGCAATGCCAGATCTTGCATGCCAAGATACTTGAAGACTTGTACAAAAGGTTTGGTTTCAGTTCATGTTTGTTTAGATTACTAACACATTGTCAAGGCACATATATAAAGATTTCCATCATTATATGATCTTTTGTTACTGGCCATTTAAAAGCAGATAGTGCAGGCCGTTAACGTACAAACTATCCTTCCATAGTACAGTATTTCTATTACAAATCAGGTTGGTAGCCGGAGAGCAGTCTTACAAATTCCCATACGTCATTTTAATTAGGATTAGGAGTTTTATCTGTTGAAAAGACACTAATTCTATGCAAATTGAGAATACTTGCTACTAGCATTCATTAACAGGAATAAAATTAGCTCTTCCATGATAAATGAACCATATCAGCAACATCCCAAGTAATTTTAACTCATGTCTTTTTTGACCTCTCAATCGATACTTCCCAAATAGAAACATGGTATTTGAACATGAGCCGCAAACATCACTCAAAGTCACCCAAGGTATACCTAACTTCACGAACAGTTCTTTTGTTATAGCCTCAGACATCTGTCCTGAGGGTAAGCTGAAAAAGGCATACACCAACACCCAGCAACAACCACCATCTTCTGCCACACAGTTTTGCGAACTCTGCAGTAGTGGATGTGCAACCCTAATTGCCTCTTTTCACAGTTAACTTCATTAGCTGAATCCACTGATGAACATGGGGTTTTAAAACATCTGAGGTGCTTAACTGAAGTGGATGAACCTTGGGCAGAACATCCTGTTGTTTCTGGCAGGGAGGCAGTAGCACCTTGAAGCTAGGGATGGTTGCTCCTCAGACAATGTCCAATTCACAAGCATACCTTAACTAGATGACAACTGCAGTTGACCTTCACACCTCTGCTCATATGGAGATGCACAGACAACTTGGTTGTTCCTGAGGCAACTGCTAAATTGTCACAAGCTTCAGAAGAACATATTTAAAAAAACCACAAAAAACCCCAAACTCCAACCAATCAAAAAAACTAAACCCCACAAAAACCCCTATCCGCTAAAAACATCCCCCCGCCCCAAAAACCAACCCAAAAAACCAAACTAACAACTCACACTAAAACAAATGCTTGCTAATCTTAGCATGCAAAGCTGTGAACTGCCATAGCTCTGCATCTGCTTTGTGAGCAGCTGATGCATCTTAGCCCGCCATAAGTCTCATTTAATGGGTCAGGAATTTCCAAGAGAGAGGAAAAAAAATCTGACAGTTAGGAGTATAAACCCAAAGGTAAGAAGATAAGACTTGCAAGCCTGAGCTCATAGACACGAGGACACCTACACAAAAAACTGAGTAATTTTAACCAAATGAATTTGAATCACAGTCATCTCCACATCACTTTCTATTACATGGACTAGATCTTTAGTAGAGAATTACTAAATTAATTAATTAATCAGGTCTCCGCAAGATTCTATTTGAATCTTTTTAAGATCACTCTAGGTCATGTTTAGACCATACTTTCTGATTCCTCTGCATCTTCAAAGCTTGCCAGATGTCTCCAGGATGGACCTACTGCAGGTCAACAGCAACAGTGGTAGCACCTCTGAGATAACAGATTTAAGAGGGGGGAAAAAGTGCTGGGGGGAAGAGCAACAGCAGAGAGAGAGGAGTGAGAATATGTGATAGCAACAACTCTGCATACACCAAGGTCAGTGAGGAAGGAGTAGAAGCAGGTGCTCCAGGTGCCAGAGCAGATTCCCCTGAAGCCCGTGGTGCAGACCATGCTGATACATCTGTCCCCCTGCAGCCCATGGAGGTCTATGGTGGAGCAGAGATCCACCTGCAGCCCATGGAGGGCTCCAGGCCAGAGTAGGCAGATGCCCAAAGGAGGCTGTGACCTTATGGAAATCAGATGCTTGGGCACCCTGTTCCTGAAAGACTGCACCCCCAGAAGGGATTCATGTTGAAGTTTGTGAAGGACTGTCTCCCATGGGAGGGACCCCATGCTGGAGCAGGGCAAGAGTGTGAGGAGTCCTCCCCCTGAGAAGAAGCAGCAGCAGAGACAACATGTGATGAACTGACCATAGCCCTGATTCACCATCCCCCTGCACCACTGGGGGAGAAGTGGTAGAAAATGTAGGAGTGAAGTTAAGCCTCAGAAGAGGAAGGACTGAGTGGAAGGCGTTTTTAAGATGTGGTCATATTTCTCATTATTCTACTCTGATATGATTGGCAATAAATTAAATTGATTTCCCAAAGCTAAATCTGTTTTATCCTTTGACAATAACTGGCAAGTGATCCCTCCCTGTCCTTAAATTGATGCACAAGCCTTGCGCTATATTAGAGAGCACGCAAAGGAGGGCAACGAGGACAGTTCCTCCCTCAAGTGCCTTGAGGGGAAGCCGTGTGAGGAGCAGCTGAGGTCACTTGGTCTGTTCAGCCTGTAGGAGACTGAGGGAAGACCTCACTGCAGTTACAACTTCCTCTTGAGGGGAAGAGGAGGGGCTGGCACTGACCTCTTCTCTATGGTGACTAATGACAGGACCTGAGGGAATGGCCTGAAGTTCCATCAGGGGAAGTTTAGGTTGGATATTGGAAAAAGGTTCTTTACCCAGAGGGTGTTTGGGCACCAGAACAGGCTTCCCAGGGGAGCGGTCACAGCACCAAGCCTGACAGAGTTCAAGAAGCATTTGGATGATACTCTCGGGCACATGGTGCGACTCTTGGGGATGGTTCTGTGCAGGGCCAAGAGCTGGATTCAAAGATCCTTGAGGGTCCCTTCCAACTCAGCATACTCTATGATACGTTTTCTCCCTCATCTAGTTGAGGAGGGGAGTGATAGAGTAGCTTTGGTGGGCACCTGGTGTTCACTCAGGGTCAACCCACAACACAGATCAAACACACTGATAAGGTAACAGAAGATGTCCAAAGTATACTGAAATTTAAAACTGGCTCTTGGATCTTTTTATTCCAGGCTTCCTATGAAATATTCTTTTTTCTCACTCTAATTCCTACTCAAATTGATACAGCATTTTTTTTCTGAGATTATTCTTCAGAGTTTGATGAAAAGCAACACACAGATCAAAAAGATGCCAAACACTAGCACACACAGTGGCCTAAAACACTTAATCGTAAAACCTCCTTTTCAGCTACTCTGTCTTTGCAGAACTTCAGTTACCACACTTAAGATTTCTATGCGAGATCTCTGGATGAACCTCAATTTAGCTTTGGGCATTTCCTGAAATAAAAGGTTTGGGGAGATCAGAAAAAAACCCACCAAAACAAAAGAGGATCATCAAAAATATAAGTCATGGACTTCCTTAACTATAAAGAAAGGTGAAAAGGTAACAATAAAGTAAGAACATACAATGAGCACAGGTATAACATAGCTGTAATTCAGAAATGCTTGTTTCCCTCTCTAGTATTCAGATATAAAAAGCAAGTAGAAATTGTACATCAAATGTAAGAACGTTTCAAGACCAAGCATCCAGTTAAAAAATTAGTTATGAATGCCTGTTTATTACAGTATCACAGACTTCTCTCTAATGGCCCCCAAAATTACTCAATGCCCACGATGATTAAGTGCCAGGGTGTCTCTTCTTTGGTGAGATCTCATCTAATCTGCTACTAAGTGAAAAAAGATATATTAGAAAAATTGAAGAGTGATATTCTCCAGCATGACGGTCAGCCTCTTCCAGTGTTCTATCTTGATGTCACCAGACTATTATAGTCTCTTAGATTCCACCAAGTCCTAAGATGACAATTTGGCACTTTCTAGAAGCATGGTACATTCTCAAATAACTAATGTCAGTTGAGGTTGGATTTTTAAACACAGCATTTCACAGCCCACAAAAAACACAAGTCCAAGGCATCTCAAACTACATACTTGTTGGTATAAAACCACCTTAGAAATTCATCTCTGGATTGGCATTATATTTGTGAGAATTCTGAATGTGAGTTCACACTTGCCATGAAGTGATTTCTGATGCTGCTCACCATAAAACCCATGAAAGCACACTGCATTTTCTGTGCGCTTCTAACAACATAAACAATAGACAGCGAACAACAAAAGGACCATTCCCTGAATGGGAGTAAAATCACCACACTCACAGAATGTCTACTGCCCACCAAATCTCCATTTTAAACAAGTCAGAAGGGTCACAGAAAAATAGTATGATATATATTTATACAGTTAGTATGAATAAGGATACCTCCAGAAGTTAGTAAGAGTTAAGTGTAAGAGTCAGATTTTGCATGCCATATTAATTTATACACTCCTCCTACCCAAAGAAAATCCTTCAGCAATATTACATGCAAAAATAAATCACGTGAAGCCAAGTAGGCTATGTTTATGGGTCATCTTGTACATCAAGCTTTCAGAATGTTACCTTGTAAGTAGCTTCAGAGTGAAAGACCACAGGAGGGTTACTGACTGCATCTTACAACCTCTAACAATCCACCATAACCACTTCACATTTGTAAGATTAATAAAAGAGATTCATGCACACTATGTTGTTGGCCTGCCCCCAGGCAAGCCTGGACACACAGCCATACATGCAGGAAGGCTTGGATTGGAAGGGACCTAAAAGATGATGTAGTTCCACTGGCCATGGGAAGGGATACCACCCACTAGATCAGGTTGCTCAGGGCCCCAACTAGCCTGTCTTTGAGATGGGGCATTCACAACTCAGTCTCAACTGTAAATGTCACCTTATAAATAAAAAAATCTAATCCTAAATACTGTACTGCAGAAAGTAAGATTTTTAGGTAACTTCTACTTAAGATATTACTTCCTTTCCACATTCCAGTTTAGCCTTCTCCACACTCAGAAAAAAAAATACTTTGCAACTTTCCTCTAGTCTTCCAACAAATCACTTTTTGGGGAAGTATTAGACCAGGTGTTCTAGAAGTCTGATTAACTGCAAGCAAGGACTGTACAATTGCACAACTTAACTATTACTATTGTCTGGCTTCTGATGCAGTCCAGCTACTTCTTGCTAGCTTCATCTCAAAAAACACTGACCCCTACAACTCCCAAAAACACTTGTATTTCGTAGTGCTGAAGTACCACTCGTAGTAACGCACAGGTCCTCCTTCTGTCTCCTGTATCTCTCCCCTCTGGAACTCCACACAGGTAACGCAGAAGTATCTGAAGTTCACCTTTAACACAGATGTGGTGGTGTACTTTTTTTTTTTTTGCTTCTTCCTGATACACAAAGCATCTTTTTAAGAAACTTTACTTCAGACTTCACTGCAGACATAAAAAAAAGTGAAGCACAACCGGTTAGGTTGCAGAAACAGTGACTGCGTGGAAAAATAGGACAAGACTTCAAAAGCTAAGACAACTAATGCAGAGAAACAAAAACAGTTGCAGGGACAATGTGTGTTCACAAATTATTTCAGATTAACTGAAGATGAGGCTAGACAACATATACTATCTGGGCAATAGAGAGCAAATTCATTTGAGAAAAAGCTTTCACCATCTAATGTCTCAAAAAGTTATGAAGTAAGCCATACTAATGGAAATATCATTGAAATGCATCTTTTCCTTTAATCTGGATTACCTACCAAAATAAGGTACTAACTGACTTTATAACAACTGCTATAACTAAAGCAAGTAGGAATAACATTCACTTTGATGTCAACAAATCTTGACGCAAAAAGCACATTCTATGAAAAAGAATTTTAAGTACTGATCCCTGCTTTGTCTTAAGTTATGAAAATAAACTGTTCTACTGTTCCAGTTCAGTGCTGTCCAAAACCTTTTATAAAAGTTTCTCACAGCTGTACAATTAGAGTTACATTGAAAATTATTTCATGAATAACAATGGCATACAATATCCTTTTTACAGAAGACCTGGTCAAGTCATTCAGATTTAGCACACCTTCCTGTGTTGCAACAGCTGCAGGAATGATACCAAGTGATCTAAGAAAGTACAGATTTCCTGAAGAGAATCTCAAGCTGGAGAGAAACATGAGATGCTGCTTGTCTGCTACAGGATGCAAACACCAATCCATCAGAAGGGCTAGGTTGTCCTACTCCTGCACTATGGTCTGGCCTTCCTCCCTTGGCCAGGAATGAACTAACCATGTGGGCTGTAATTGGCAGTCTCTTTTTGTAGCTGCATAGCAGAGATTTACTTCAAATAACATCAATTCCTTAGATTAATAACTAGAGAGCTGACTGGGACAGTGTACGAGATATTGCCAAATGTCTCCTCTTCTTCCTGGTTCACCTCTACAAAGTTCCTTTAACTCTGCAACACATGGTCCTCTAGGGTCTTATAGTGACTTTCACTGTACTGCTTCAGTAGTAAAAATCACTGTTAAAACACTGTTCTAGAAAAAAGAGCATCCTCAATAGCTAGAGGGCCCCCAAATCATTTTATATGTCAGAAGTTGCTTAACAGGCAGATTTCCAACGTGGTGTTTACAGCCTTCCTCCCTTTCCTTGCTGCTAGAAGAGAACAACACGTAGTCTGTCAGGAGCTCACAACAGCATGCATAAGCAGACACAAAAATAAAAAACCTTTAACAGTTTTAGTTGTCCAGTGTTTCTTTAGGCATTCTAAAGCTCGACAGATGAGTTTCAAGCTGGAACCTACTGCTGCTTTTGAAGGTAACCTCATTCAACTGCTCCATGAAGAAACAGTTTGTAGCAGCAGACAAGTCTTTGACTTTCTCCAAATAATGTTTGCCTACTACAAGCAAACTGCCATAGCTTCATCAAAGTACGGCTTCTACTACGCCTGTTTCACTCAATTTTCTCGTGGTTGACAGGCCCTAAGGAGAAAGCCATACACTAGATGCTCTGAGATGTTAAAGCCCTGCTATAGTCCACTGTTTAACAAGTTTGAAAACTCAGTCAACTTGAAAACACATCTCCTATTAATGGCATTCAAGAACAAAAACACTTCTTTTTTTGACCTGGTCTATGCAAGAAGAATAGAAACAGACCATCTTAACAGCATTTGAGCAGGAAAACAAATATAAAGGTGTAGTTACTGTAGATACTCTAATCTCTCTGAACAAGAAGGCTGTCTAAAACATCCCTCTACCTGACCTAGATGCAACAGAACACAGCAGAAGCCTGCCCCAACTCAGTAGGGATTCAGCACACTGACACCTCACAGTGCACTTTGGTCTGCTTTTGGATTTGTTCTGAGGTAAAGGAATGGCAGCATTTGCAATCACAAGCTAAACGTGAACTTCTGTTGCACAGGGTATGCTCAGTAATCTGTTTACTAAGAGAGCAATTTTGATTAAAACTCACAACAACTTGAGCCTAACCTGAAGAACACTCAAATTTCAGATAAGTATCTGAAAGTCATCTAAGCATTACTTAGACCAACCAATTCATAAAGGATCCACCTACCCTCTTACCATACATCCAAGGACAACAGAGTGCCTGTTTTTATCTCTAAGATATTCTTATCCTTAAGAGCACCTCTCTGTACCTAACCCTGAGCAGCCAGCAGAGCTCTGCGGATGACAGGATTGGCACTAAAGCAGTAAGCATCAAGTACTCAAGTACTTCTGTGACTCTTGCACTTCCCACATCCCAGATGATAGGTGGACAACTGTTTATTTTGGTTCTCTGTCACATTTACTAACTGTTAGATCACAAGCTACAGTGTAGTCTTCAGCACACTTCGTTCCTCAGCCACACAAGCAATTTCTTTCTTCTTTTGTAGGCCCTCACCTAGATTCCCATCTGTTTGCCTCTGCTCCAGAAAGGCTCTCAATTAAAAAGACAGTCAGTTTTACCCTGCAAAACTGGCACAGCACAAAAGAACTGTCATGGCTCACTTCAGATTTATTTTTGATGAACTGTCCTACAGTAGAGCCTTGGAACAAAATAGCACAATTTTAATTCCACTCAGAAAACTTATCTGGTGCAAGCATATAGTAATAGAAGCATGACGCACAGGTACAGAGAGTGAAAAAAAAAAAAAAAAAAGGCTATTGGGGTTTCTTGTCTTCCTATATACAAGTTCTGGTTTTACACTTTCAACTCTGTTTTGCCGATTATTTTACCCCCAGGCAGACAGGTGCTCCCAGTATAATTATCTTTGCTGCAAAAAAGATACATGGCACTTACATAGCACAGTGCAACTCAACACTCAGTTACATGGGTACAGATAGTAACGCAATTTTACACTACAGCTCTAAGTTAAAACTGAAGTAGTTCATGCCACTACAAGAAGCATCCCTGAAAACATACAGGTACCAAGGAAATAAAACACTGCATCCAATTAGTTAGAAAGTTTATTTTTGCAAAGCCTTCAGTATGAACAGACAAGGTAACCCCCACTACTCACATTCTATCTAGATGAAGTCTACAGGATAGACTTTCAGCAAGAGTAAAAAAAGGTGCAATGAATAAAGAAAGTGAAAATACTCAACTGTAGCCAAGTTTGGTGGTTTTTTCCCCCTCACAAAAGCTTGCAATTTTAATATAGAGACAAGTAATCCAAAAGGTAATAATTTGACTAGCGTTTAAAGTTTTCCACAAAGGCAAAAAGAAACTCTTTCCAAAGGGAAACACATTTATTTTTGAATGGCTGCTCTTTAAGGTAATGCAATTTCTTTTTTGCCTTTTAATTATAATTCACGAAAAAGAAGAGTGTTTCTTGTCTCCTTTTTTAAAACAGTAATTTCAACATATACTTTACTGTCAAAGACTACTGGGAAGTCTTTGTCATACACTGTCTACACATCTCACACTTGGGTAAGATGTAGCTGTTATATGCTGAAAATTACAAATTACACTAATCAAAACATGTAAATGCAAAACCACACATGCGACCTGTGTTATTTTCAAGCTGGGCGTCTCTGACATATCCCCTCTCTTGGAACTGTTTTACCTTACTATCATACCCCAAAACAGTACAGAAAAAGACTTCCTTTTTTTTTTTTCTGTTTCCTTTACCCTGAGCAGCACAACCCATACCTTGAAGATGGAAATGGGAATAAGAGCACACTGTTCTTTTTTTGGAGAAAACCTTGGTTTCTTATCCTCTTTTGTAACCTGGGGCAAGTGCGAAAACAGTTGATTTGCTTATATTTTCCTCTCTGCAAACTTTGGTTTCCTTCCACCGCTTCTTCACAAGCGCGAACAGAAGGGTACAAGGATCTCAGGTTTATTAGACGGGTTTGGCGCAGGAAGTGTCAGTCAAATTCTTCCATATGCTTTGACACGGGTGGTGGTGGGGTACTTAGACGAGACAAACATCCCTGCCATCCCCTTTCATTTTGTGATAAGCCAGAGGGAAGCTCGCTGGCCAGGGCGCTGCCCGCTTGTCCCACTCCATGGTCACCGCCGGCATAAGCCCTGTGGGCTGCCCGCCCGGCCCGACCCCCCCGCCCC
>VXAY01006698.1:1150436-1224423 GCA_013399855.1 Oxyruncus cristatus
GGTGACCCCGCCGCACCGCCCCCTGCGCAGGCGCGCGGCCGCCCCGCCCCCGGCCCTGTGGCGGCGCAGGAGGGGGCGGGGGGCGAGGCCCCGGGGCGTGAGGGGGGCAGGTTGAGTTGCAGTGCTGTGGCGCATTTCGCCGAGTTCGTCCTAGAGCTATGGGTTAGTTACGGCTCAAAGGTGCGTCAAAAGCACCTTATGGTTGCTACAAGTTAATTAAGAACATAAAAAGCTGCAAACGCAAATGTCAGTGCAGTTTTTCTCACGTATCTAAAAGGGTGTTGAGATCCACTCGTGAAGCGTGTTCCATAAATGCCATATACTGCTGGTTTTATGTGCATCATTATGCCTCTGGATGTGAACAGCCTATCATTAACGTTGCTGATACAAAGCAGGATGCCCATTGCCTGCAAATAATTATGGTATTTCTTAGCCTTTCTCATATTTCAGTCCTAAATACTGTAAGTCGCTCTTTTTTTTTTTCCCTGGGTGTCACTAATATTTTCCAGTTACATAGAGTTTAGCTGATAAAGGTTAAAAATAAATGAGCACTTAAGTTTCTAGGAAACACTTAGTAAGCAAATAGTTAACGTGGTACATTCAGATAAAACTTGTGCTCAGAGGAAGTCCGCAGCAGAGCGTGTAAAACTGACAGGAAGTTGCAGTGAGGCTTCTGGCAAGGAGAGTGGGTGTGGAGGAAGCACACGCTCTCTGTCTGTAGGGCAGAGATAGGAAAGAGGGACTATACAGCTTCCAGTGACTGTGTGGGAGATGCTGGAGCTCAGAGCAGAGTCAAAGAATGACCAGTGAAATGAGCTGCCCTTGGTAGGGGCAGCTTTATCCAGATTCAAGGCATCCAGAAAGCGACACATTTAAAAAATATTTTTCTTTTACGGTGTTGCTCCCAAATTTCCAACCTCATAAAATCTCTTCCAAAGTCCGGACAAATCTCTTGGTGATTTACAGCTTAAACCCTTGTGCAGTACTTTGATAATGAATCCCTGTAAATGACGGATAATGCAAGAGAACTCTGGTTGTGAGAAATGAAGTCCATAGAAACCAGTCCTTTCTCAGCGGAGGATCCTACACAGGGCAAGAATCATTAATGAGAGATGTCAAAATAGATAAAATACAGCCTCTCAAGTAAAAATTGTAAGAGCGTCTCATGCAATTATTAGCTATGTAGCGTGTTTACTCACCAGATAGAAAAACTTTTGTTTTCTTAGTCTTTTCTGTCAGTAGATATTATTATCAGCACCCAGAAATATTCAGAGGAAAAGAACAAAGAAAGATACATCCTCTTCTCTCACAACTTTCTTCAGTGAACTAGGTTAATCACAAATTACTAGCAGTGTTCCAGGAACAGATGTGTGTCATTAATGTAATAATATTTTACAGTGTGCCTTTAATTGTTCTGTGTTTTATAGGCACTGGGGCAAATCCTGTTCTTTGCTATACAGCGAGAAAACAGGAAGAGGCCTTTGGGAGTCTGAGTAAATCTCCCATGAGCAGATCCTGGCATTCTGAGTTTCATATGGGGATATCTGGAATGTAGTATTTTCAAAGAAGTGTATATACATGTATATACAAATGTTTTGCTTAATATAGACATACTTGGAGATTGATTACTGTAACTAGAAGAAATAGGCAATTAGGATCTATTCTAAGCAAGAGGCTGAGTGTTCCCTTTTCCCAACTCTCTCAGCCACATACTTTCAATGTAAATCGGGCCCTTAATTTTGGATTTTCCTGTGAATCATCTACCTAATCCTCAGCACAATTCTTAAACCAGCTTTACTCATATCAGTGTGACTGGTGAATAGCAATTGGTGTGCTTGTTAAGCATACTCACTGGGTACTTTACAGGGCTTGTTCTGCTCAGCTTGCTGAGAGTTTCGTATGTGCCTAATCGCTGACGGTCACTCGAGCAGCTGAGCAAGTGCGGAGGTGCCTCTATGATAGAGCAACTCTGCAGAGAACCAGGGATATGGGTGAAATGGGGGAGATACGGCCATGCTGCTGCTGTTGAGTAGCAACAATGCAGATGCACCAGCCTGCCTTAGTGGGCCTGCCTGTGCCCAGCATGGATCTGGAGTTTTTAAAAGAAGAACATCAAATACTCAGCCGCCTGCTTACTGAACGAAAAACAGACGAGACCTGCTTATGCCCACAAACTTTTACGTCAAAGAGACTTTTCCAAAGCACTGTAGCATTTGTCCTTTGTACTGTAACTTGTGTCTCCCAATTTACCAGTTGCATGCCCGTCCTTTAAAAACCTCTTATTTCAATGACCAGGGTTTAGCTGGAGCTAATTCAGCCTGCTCATCATTAACACAGTGAACTGTCTGATAATATCATGGCTCTTGTGAGGAACAAGTGAAACACAAAAGATCCCCTCTGATGGAAGATGAGGAGGAAAATATTGACAAAACTTGTTAAAAAGTTCTGTGGAATTAGTGGGGAAGTAAGGTGGGCTTGATAGATTATTTGGGGAAAACAAAGTAATATTTTTTTTAAAAGGATTCTTTAATAAAAACTTGGCAGGGGCAGCCTTTGGTCACCTCCATATAATTTTTCTAACTTTGCCTGCATTGTTTT
The DNA here is from genome assembly GCA_013399855.1 of Oxyruncus cristatus. NCBI lineage: Eukaryota > Metazoa > Chordata > Aves > Passeriformes > Cotingidae > Oxyruncus > Oxyruncus cristatus. The sequence continues at coordinate 1,153,035 of VXAY01006698.1, forward strand.
CCCTGGGGCTGCATGGGTGTTGGAGTGAATAATGTGGCACTCTGTGTATTGCAGTTTCATTACTGCTGAAACCCAGCCACCTCTGGGACAGAATGCAGAGCTGGCTTGTGCCAGAAAACTCTAAAGTTAAATGGGTGTGTGGTGCCAGGGAATATTGTGCTGGCTGCATGCCAACTAGCTGTGAACTTTTCTAGAAGTTTGTCCTGAAGGGAACCAAATGTCATTTGGTCAGCCTAGAAGGATACTTTGGTTTCAGAGAAGAAGCAAAGTTCTTGTCTTTTAAGGTGAGTGGTCTGAAAGGGGTTGATTTTTAGCTTGGAGACTTGGTTGTTCCAGTAAGAGAATGCTTACTAGATCAGAAGCACCATTTTGTGCTTTGGATCATGGAGCATAAGAGAAAACTTCTTCAACACTAAAGAAAAATATCTGTTATTTTTGAGACATAGGTGTGTGAGATATTTTTATCATTCTTTGTCCTTAAATATGATTTTTGTTTGGTATTTCTGCATAGTCAGAAGACTTAGTCACATAGGGTGGGAATACCTGTCTGTCTGAATAGCACCTTGAGATGTTTCAGGGATGTGTCTTCCCCTACAAACTCGATGCAATTTCTCTCTGTCTTCATATCTATTGATACAGCTTCAGCCTGAAGTTTTTCAACAGATAATTACCAGTTCTACTAGTTCATCATCTTCACTTCTAACATAGCTTCCATTATGCAGGTCTGCTTCTTAAATTCTCTTCATTGCATTTTCTTGATGTATTGCCATTTGCTAATCAAAGTTGTTTAAACAGTGGGTTAATCACAAGCTTGACTGAAACTTAACTTCAATATTTTTTTTCCCGACTTTTTTTCACTTTCCATTGTTGAGGAAAATTCTCAGTCACTCTGCTGTCTTCCTCCTCCAAACTGTCTTGAATTGATGCTTTTTCTTATCTGTTAGGGATGTTCTACGAGTTTTTGAATTCATCTGCCAAAATCTCTTACTGAGCTAACCCTTTTCCTTCTCCTTGGCCAAAATCCCATTATTTGTTCATATAATATAGTACTCCCTTTATATTGTGATTTGTCTCCCTCCCTGCTATGTATAACTACTTTGAGGAGCAAAATTTGCCTTTGTTTTTCTAAGCTGGGGAAGAACAGGTAATGGACACTACTGCAATTTAAATTGTAAATGTCAGCATTTATTTACAGGGGTCTTGGTTTCTAATCTACTTTCTTCTGTCTTTAAGAGACTACTTTTATATCACTGCAGTTACTTCAGATAAAGCAAGGAATAGCTGTTTCACAACATAGCTTTTGTGAAAGCACAGTAGTCTGAATTGCTCATCAGATTAAGGAACAAGATTGTCACAGCAACGTAAGTGTTTTAAAGGTGTAAATGAAGAATAGTGTATCCTCTTGGAAATAGTGAAGGAATGTAATTACCTGGAGAAGAATCTTTTGGGATGTGGGTGAACACTTCTCTCAAAAAAGCCAAAAGTCACACACACGTGTTTTCACAGTTTCAAAGCTTAAGAAGTTTTACTTCCCTGCTTTTCCAGGAGAACACTTTTAGCACCACATGATGCAGAAAGATTACTACTTTCTGAATCACCAGCTCTTGTGATACCTGGATGATTCTTCAGAGTCTTCCTTAAAAGGACTTTGTGCAATGGCAGTTAACTGATATTAGGGTTTGACCCTTTGACAACTGATGATGACGACTGATACATTCATAATTTATATAATGCCAGCAAACAGTTGTAAACTAACAGTTTCTCTGTTTATAATTCCATGCTATTCCTGAGAATGTCCTTCGTCACCCCCCTGCCAGTTATTTTAGAATAATGCACGGAGCAGAACAGAAGAGTCTGAGCCAAGACAGCACTGGGTCCATAGCGGTAGTGCCTACGAAGTACTGAGAAAGTGGGTACTTTTGACTCTGCTTTACAAGAACATGAAAGTACAGAATTTTTACTTGGTAAAAGGGTGTTTATAATTATAATTGAATGTCAGTACCAACATTTTAACTGTTGTACCTTTCTTTTGTTATTTGATTTTTTTTTCCTTTTTCATTGTTATTCTTTTTTTAGAATACTCATTTATATTCAGATTCTGACTCTGCTGGAGACAGAAGAAAGGTTCCTCTTGGTTTTAATGAGCTTTATACCGGAACTTAAATTCAGCCCTTGAGGGATGTGCAACATTTAGCAATTCTTGCATTTAAAATATATATTCATTTCTGGTTCATGTCAATATTAAGACAGGAACAAGTATATTTAACAATGACAGGTCCAAAAATACTCAGTGTTTTTGTCCTGCTTCCTCTAGCAGCAGATTTATATCCCAACTAACATAGCAATTTACACTGACATATAGACATAGATGTGACTTTTCTTTTTTGTTTCTGTCCACTTCAGAATCAAGCCTTAATTAACACAATGGGCCAAAAGCATTCACAGGGAAAAAACTGTTTACATTAGCGGTTCATTAGTTTTGGTGCTCAGTTTGGTTAGAACAAAATGTACAGCACAGAAAGGAGAATTTATTTCATAACTTTGTTAGATCATTTTCTTCTTAGCTTTCTTTGTAGATGTGGCCTTGTTCTGCCATATCTTTCCTCTGGCCATGGAAGCTGTTGCTGAAGCTACAATCAGGAGAGAGGTCTTAATGAGGATGGTTAAAATCTATACCAAGGAATAAACATATTCCTTGCCTTTTAAAGCTAGCCAAAAAGCAGGTTAATTTTTTTCCCATTCATCTTTTTTTTTTTCCCCAAAAAGAATGCATTATGGGATTTTTTAGCTGATAAAAATATCTTAGTTTCATTTCTTTCTTAAGAAGTTCATAAATGGCAAACCCCTCAGTCATTTCATTACAGTGTTCACCACTAATCCAACTGTACCTATTACAATTAGAAGGTAATATTTTAGTGAAATTTTGTATCCTCTAAATAATCAATGTGAAACTAGAAAAATGTTGACAAGCAGGCTGATTTTGGATGAGTGCGTATCTTCAAACCATCTCCCAGTAAGTTGTGAACATCTGCCACAGGCTTGTGGCTCACAGTCTGATCTGAAAAAGTTTTGGTGTTTCATCGTGTCGAACGGGTGCAGTGATAATCAGTGGCATTGGACCTGTGCAGAAACGTGTTGATGCCCCACTCTGCCTCCTCTTGCTCCCTCTCATCACACTCTGCAGCTTGTTTGCCTTACTTTAGTCCATCTTTCAGGGTGGTTTATGAGCTAGTGGGCCTGCAACCTATTTACCCCTTTCTGCTGTCACCTTCAGAAGGATTCAGGGGTCAATTCCCTTCTTGTTCCTTAACTGTCCTGAGGGTCTGAATAGATTATTTGTGCAACAGATTTATTTTATGAATACTTCCATTCTACTACTGCTGTTTTATGCAGTTCTGAACTTCAAATTGAAGATTTTATAATATCCCCATGAGAGATGTGTTGTTATATTCAATTTTTGTCAATAAAAATACACATTTGAAATGAAAATCTTGTCCTCTCCAAACCTTTCCTAGAATTGCTTCAAGGTCCCAAGTCTTTTAACTGCCTCTGCACTACACAGAATCTTCTGTTCAAACCTCGAGCAGCATAAAATTTATTATAATTTGAACTTCAGATGGGATTTTAGCATTCAGAGGAGGCTGGGTGAAGAGGAGCTCTGTGAATCACTACCAAAGACAGGGACAGAATGGAAGCTGTTGCCCTGGTATTGCATTTCCTTCCATGAAGATGATACTCCTGTTGCCCTGGTGTTGTGTTTCACATGCTAAGGTGATACTCCACGAGCTGTGCTGGTTGTGCAGCCTGTTTGTGTGCACCCTGTCACATTTCTAAATTCGATTCAAGTGAAAGAAGACACGGGGCCATGATTTTAATGATGTAACATAAAATAAAATTCTAATTTATTTTAATGGTGTTGCTGCTTGAGTTAGTTTTCCTTCCTGCCTTTGCTAAATTTTGGGGGGTTTTCTACATTTTTCCTTTTCATTCCATTCGTCCTTAAAAAAATCATCAAATTATGGAGTTTCAGACTCCAGTGAGGACACAGAGAATTGTAGTGGATTTCATGCTGTCTTTCTTTAACTCCTACAATTTTGTCTAGGATTTATTGTATATATCTATATATATATATCTCTATATATATCTATATATATCTATATCTCAACTTTCCCCTTCCCCCCTTCTTCTCTTTATCTTTTATCTTGTCTCCCTTTTTGCTTTAACAGGGTAGTTTAAAGATTGCAAGTTAGTTCTAGGGTGAAGTTGTGTGATATAATCAAAATAGTATTTAAATTTCCTTTCATCCACTACTATACTGAAATTAATGCTGAGAGATCAGCATTTACTTTTTATTTTGTTTCTTTATGCTCCTGCAGTATTATAAAAAGAGAGGACTGTAGCTTTTTTTCCTCAAAACACTCTTTGATTAGCACCATGTTATTTAACAATTCTGGTACATAACCGTGGATTCAGAGAAAAAGCAGTGCCTTGGAGATAAGAGTCATTTATAGCCAGTTCTTTCAAATAGCTTTTTATCATTTAAGTGATTTTTTTTTTGTGTGTGTGTCTTTGGGCATTAAGTAATGGAGGAAAAGTCCTCAGGGGGTAATCCTTCCTTTTATAGAAGTTCTGAGTCGCTTCAGGCTTTCCCAGGTTATCCCATTTCCTGCTCTCCCTGTATCTGCCGTGTTCTAGGCATAATATTTTATTTTAGTTCCCAGAAACATTCTCTGCATGGTTCAGGCTGTTTATGAAGGCTGGGACTGCGGTGCACGTGCACATGGACTCCAGAAAGTGAACAGAACTGCCCACAGTATTTAATGTATATAGAACACTGAGTGTCAACAAGTCACTGGGCCAGTAATTCGCAGCATTTTCCATATGCAGAATTTCTGCTCATCCAGCCAGAATGTGATTAGATGGCTCACTCAGATTCAAATGCGGGGAGGGCAGTCAGTCATGACTCCTTTCCACATGCATGACACCCATGTTGAAAAGCTGAGCGTGTACTTGTCCAAATTACACTGTGGAGATATATTTTTTAAATGCTCTGTAACAAGCTACCCATGCACAACAGAGTCATGAACCATTCTGTCATACAGATGCCCATCAGCTTGTTACAGCTCGTTTTAGGTTTGTTAGAATATGTCCAACGCAGCTTGGTCCATAATAAGAACTCGTAAGTGCCTCTAATAAATCTCAGCCCCATTTTCTTTCAGAGTATATCACTGGCAAAAAGCTTGCCAGCTGAACCTTATATGGAAACTGTAATTTCCCTAAAAGACAATTAAAAACATAACATACATCCAGTGTCCTGTGATTTGGTACCAGTATCACATAAAACAGATTCCATGTAGTTACATGGAATTCGTAAGAAGGAGAGATGAACCTTAGTTCTGCCCTCCTATATAAGCAACCACATAATATATAAACAAATTGCAAAAATCAATCAAAGAATATTGTTAAATACGTCTCCAAAGGGAAATTGATTTGGTTATTTGCTTACCCACACACTTCATAAACATATACATGTAGGCAAAAAAACAAATGGGCATTTTTGATACACCAGTTTCCTAATAATTTGTCCACAGTCTCATAGATTATAAGTGACAGCACTAATATTTGGAAAAATGCACTATACCTATATACATGTAAACACATGGTTAGAATTACTCTGGCAATCCTATATTTGAATTTCTACACTACTTTGCAATGAAATGTTTGACCTTCATGATGATGTTTTTTTAATTTAATATACTGATGAAATTGGGGCAGAGAATACAGATGACTGCCTCTGAGCCCTCAGGCTCCTGATTATCTCAGGATAACTGCGCCTTCCTGGAGTTGCTCAACTGCTGCATTAACAGTCTTTACTGTGAAGAAAGCAGCATTAGATAAACATCATTCAGAAGGGTATCTCTAATTGTTTGAGCCTATGGAAATAATTTGCCCCAAGCATCAGCAGTAGATAGGTGTGGTTTTCAGATCATCAAGAAATATCCTTGGCTGGTATCAGCTCAGTGCTGTGTCATCCTCTTGTTTTAATTGACACTGAGTGTATCACTAATGTATTTACAAATCTTGATTAAGTCACAATAGTCAAATGTCAATATATTCATAGCAGCTTTATAGACTAGGGAGTTACCTGCCCTTTCTTTTGTGTTTGAACACCTCACGCAGAGCCAGTAAAAGACATTTATTCCTGAGTATTGGCTAGTGCCAGCGACAGCTGCCAGCAGCTGAGGGTGGCACTGTGAAGATGCAACACTCAACAGAGGCATCCCAGCAGGTATCTTCACTCCCCAGTTAGGCAGCTTTTCAAAACAAGCCGCCATCCTTGTGCTTGCAGTCATTACGGTGAACGAATCCAGGGAGCTTCTAAGCCATACAGGGCCACCACATGGATTCAGAGCTGGATGATAACTCCATTGGAGCAGGAGACCTTGTGGTTGTCCTCTCTGGGTGTTGTTGACAAGGAGTGTTTTGAAGATGACCTCCTTGATGTCTCAGCTTCACATCTTCAGTATGTGTTAGTTCCTTTTAGCACATCCACCATTTTGTCCTTCTGCATATTTCACCCCAGTCTTCCTATAAATGTCCTGCAATTCCCCCTGCTCCAGTGCAGAGGCTGTGCACTCTGTGTCGCTACACCTGAAGTTCATAGCTCGTGTAACTGCCAGCACAGAAAACAGATATATATATACCCTATAGGAAGTTTGGTGCAGTAAAAGTGTTGGCGTGCTTGGAAACTCCAACTGGAAGGTCTGTCCCACATAAACAAGGCCATTATTCCGGCAAATTACATCTATTTCTGCTGTGTAAAACTAGGGAAAGTTTGGTTTCCTGGGACCTTGCTGTCCTTCCAGATTAATTGCATCGAAATTAAATAGAATGAGCTGATATACTGGCAGTATCAGATGTTCCTGATTCATTTATTGATATACAAGTTCTGTTATATTTCCCCATAAATGACAAGGGGCCTGATGACAGTTCCTGGATATGTTGGGATCTATTTGAATACAGTAAAAATCAAAGCCATTCTAAGGGGAAAGAAGGAAAGAAAAGAAAATATAGCTAGATTGTTGATTACTTTTTTTTTGGGGGGGGGGGGGTATTTTTATGTCAATCTGTCCTCAAAAATAGTTTATTATTAACAATTTGGATATTGATAGAATATCTATGATACTGACTTGCTGTCAGAATCTATGTTGAGGCTACTTTTTATACACTACTTCTGTTTTGAACTTCTCTCTTGTCTCCAGGGAGTTCAGTTTGAACTACCACAGCTCCTTTTTTTATTCCTCAAATACTTATTCTTATGTGCCTCAAACTATTATACTCTTTGTTAAAGTATCCATCACTGCCTTGTGCATATATGTATCAAATCACATAGATATACACTAATATTTGCCATTTTTTAATACAACACACATTATTGTAACAACATCATACATACACGTACTTAAAACATATGCCATTATTATATAGGGATATGTAATAATAATAATTAAAATCACGTATAAATGTATGTGGCAAGAAAGATCATAAGAGGATTGTAACAACATGCTTGTTATTACTAGTGGTACTTATTTGCAAGGAGAAAATTAACCAAAATAACTGTAGTGGATTATGTGTGCCTGAAACAGCAGTTGTCCTGAAATTGTCATTGTAATTAAAATTCATACCTTACTTTAATCCAGAAAACTGAGGTACAGAAATGTCCTCATTATTACTACAAGGTTCCCCACAAGTTGCAAGATGCATGTTGTGAGCATGTATCCGCAGGCATAAGTTACTGTACTTTTTAGAAAGACAGCACAGTGCCACAGAAAGGCGTTAACACTTCTGCTCTAACACTGTGGTTTGTGAACACTGGTGGCTTCTGAAGCCTCTCTTCTTTCCAGAGCAAACACTCACAAATCTGCTGTAGGAAGAGAGAAATGGCCAGACTTCAATCCCGGACTGCTTCCACTCCTCTGAACAGCTTATTCAGTAGCACTTGGCTTTACAGACATTTTATCCTGAGGCTTTTATTGCTGAAAGGAAGAGGGGACATGATTTCCCTGTTCCCACTGCTGGCTCCCCAGGTTGTGCATAGATGTCTTGCCCCAGTAGGCTGTAGTTGTGTTTCAGCAGCAAGCACCAAACAGGCCATAGCTAAAACCTCAGCTGTTCTCAAACTGAGATAGATCCATGAAGTGCCACTGGTATTTTGGTTGCAAGATGATGATATGAGAACTTGTTTGAACGATACTAAGTAATCCCTTATAGTGATTAAAATTGAAGGGATGGCAAATCATGCAATTTTACATCAAGGATACTGGCTGAGAAGTTTTAAGGTCTGAAAATCATTTGTTCCGTCTTAAAGAAAATGTTTCTATGAGTGCAAAGTTTAGCAGTTAAATGATACCTGCATTCTTTGCAACACACAGTCCTCTGTTTAATCAATTCGAGGGTCGGATCACATATTTACAACTAAGCTATAACTTTCAGAGCTTGTAGTGCACAATCAGATTTTGGGAGGCTCAAATGTACAGCTCACAGCTGCCTTGAGTATCCCTTAACAACATGCATTCCTCCCTAAGGCTTCCTCCCAGCTTGGATGGAGAGGAAAAGATATTAATTAAGGGTGCTATGCCACTTCATACCAGCCAGAGAGCCAACCTAATAGTTATAGTCCACAATAGAAAGAAGAATCTTGATGGTGTTCTCCAGGATACATATGCTAATTATCCTGAAGATAATAACTAGGTGCAATGGTAGGAGATGATGTGTACTCTTACTCACACTGGAACCTGTGGGCCAAGTGTAAAATGGTGCCAGCTCTGTTCCTACTGTCTGATAAAGTATGAACATGAGTCTCACAGACACCCAGCAACGTGAAGGAAAAAGCGCTATATGAAAATTGCATATATTAACCAGCGGCTATTTTGAGCAGAGCAGGAATTTTCATCTTTATCTTGATAGCCAACAGGGGTGCAAGAAATTGGCTGTTGGATTTTAAGTAATGAAAACTTTATCCCTTTCTCCTGCCCTGTCACAGTAATCTAATAGTTATTTCTGTGTTTCTCCAGTCCATGTGTTCTATATTGTGCCCACAAGGTTTTTCCATGCAATCAGTCTGAGATGTTGATCTGCTGAAAGGATTCCTGTGTATTGGAAGACAACTTGGCAATATGGCCCATTGTGGTCATCCTGCAAATCTTTCGCCTAAGTGTGACAGAAGCCCTCAGTACATTCTAGCATTAGCACCACCTGTTCATCATCCATTGCTTGTAGAAAAGTTGTGCTCACTGGGAGATCAGGCTGTTGGGAGCCTTGCCCCTGCTGTTCTGATAGAGATCTGTCCTGGGTTACACAAAAATTCTGGTATCCACCTTTTCTTTTCTCCTTTCTCCAAATATACCTTTTGGCTGACTCTCCAGCCGTTCCTGCCTGCTTTTCCAGACATAGGGAAGGTGAACCACATGGAAGGGTGGCCATCTTGTCCCTGTGGCCACATGTGTTTTTAACAGGTGGCAGAGGCCGGCCACCATCTGGTCAGGTGGGTGGGGCTTGGGAAGTTTCTCCTCAGTGGTTGGCTTAAGCTAGTTTTATTAGTATTGTTATTAGCATTTCTTCTTGGAAAAGAGTTATTTTTTCACTTATATCTGCGTATATTTGGTCTCTCTCTCTGTATTGGAGAAACCAGGGATATTGAATCCAAGAGAGGAGACTTCTGTCTGAGGTCTCTGCCCCTCCAAATTGTCCCAAACTGAGACAACATACCAGGACCTCTTCAGGGAGGACCAGGGCAATGTGTGAGCTACGTATCCAAAGACATTGCTGTGAGGTCCATCTGATTGCCTTCCTCAGTGCCCAGGAAAGGGGCACTGAGGAGAGCGGAGAGTTTCCCAGGCTGGGACCCCAAAGCCAGACACAAGGGTGTGAGCCATCTCAGGTAGCCCAACCAGATCAGAGCCAGCAGCTACACTGTGCTGTGCCTGGCCTTCTGGTTGTGCTGCTCTGCTGCTGGGATGTAGTCAGTAGTTTTAAAATTGCTTTAAAGTTGGCTGTTAATGATCATGAGGAGGGGGGCCACAGAGTTATAACTTCAGTCCCCGTCAGGTTTGCTGCTTAAGAAGAGTCTGGCCATATGTACAGGTTAATAGTCCTTCGTAATGAATGTTCATGTAAATCAGAACCTTAATTTATTAACTGAGCTGCAGAAAACACATCTCCTTCTCTGACAAGCACATTTAAAGAGTTCTGGCAACAAATTAAATATCATCTCAAAAATAATTTCCATTCCACAGGGATCATACAGCACCTCCAAAGTCTATCTTACTGTTATTCTCCCAATCTGCTGTTGAATGGAGTTCATAGCTAGCAGCAGTTCTTCCTGAGTGCTACATGTCACCTATAGGTCCTGCTGTTGTTCTGTTTGTCTTGAACTTAGTCCTCCAGGAACCTAAGCAGATTTGCCATAAAGAAGTAAATGAAGTATAAGGTGATATCAGTACCACTGGAGGAAAATTTAAAAATAAATAAATCTACATTGTAAGAGAAATGAAGCTCTTAATTATTTAGAATTCATCACCTGCTTGGAACAGTAGAGCTTTGTGATTTATTAAAAGCTTGATTTTTATTTTAAATTTTGTTTCCAACTTTTATAGTTATATCAAGCTTCCCTGTAGGCCCTTCAGCCCCAGAGTCTTCAAGCAGCTCTGCCATGCAGATGCAGTTTTAGGGAAAGCCACAATCCTTTTATAAGCTAGATGTTATTGAAAGATAAGGCTATACCTTGGGCAGTATTCTTCCCTAGCTTTGCTATGTGGAAAAAATATGCAAATGGTCTCAACTTTTCAGTATTTCCTCCATCGCAGAGGGAAGTTAGACCTGAGTCCCTGTTTCCTTCCCAGTGAGGGAGCAGACCTGCTGCTTCACGCAGTAAATACTCCTTGTACAAGACCTTCCTTTAATTTTTTACTAGGGTATCATGGGAAGGTCAGATGAAATCTGGCCCTACAGCATTTAATCTGACTTTTTTTTTTTTATGGTTTCTTTCATGTAAACAGTGCAGTAAAGCGCTTTTCAGAACAAAGGAGTATTTGAGAGACCTGCTAAAGTTGTTGAGTTCATTAGACTCACATAGGGCCAAATTCTGTCTCTCAGGACACACCTTTCATTAGGAGCTAGATCACGCATCTGGGGAATGGAAATTATCCTTTAATGCAGTCGTATCAAAGAGATTTCATTTGACAGTTTTCTCATTTCTTTCCACAATTAGAAATGCTAGCAAAAGCCCTAGAACAAATTCATTTTTCCTTTGATTTATTCCTTGTCTCAAGCTTGTTGCTTAATTTTTTAAAAATTCTGTATGACCATAGGAGAGCCCTGTTTCTGTTGGCAAATTGGAAGTGGCTAATTCTCCTCCCCTGGCTTTGCTCTTATACATAAACCAGTGCTTCAGTTTCAAACTATTTCTTGGAAGAAGGAACATTGCAGAATCAGAAGAGAGAGACATTGTTTCAGAAATGCTGGTGTTCAATGGCCCAAGATCAGTCTTTGAGCCAGCTGGGCCTTCCTTGCAAAGACATGGATGGAAAGTGGGTTTATTGTGTTACACAAGTGATATGGGACGTTGGGAAGGTGGATGGTATCAGCAGGACAAAAAGAGATGAGGCGAATTTGCAGATAAAATGTCAGTAAATGTGCTAACAGCACTAGGCAGCAACGTACCATCAAACATACCACAACAACAGTTCTGCTTGCTGGGAGATGTAGAAGAATGGAATGCAGAAAGTGTCTAGACTCTCCATGAACAACATCTTCCACTGAAGACATCTTCCATGGGAGACAGAATACTGACTGGGATGGATCATTAATTTGACTTACTGGGACACTGCTGCTGCTTTCAATTAGGACCTGATATTTGAAATTACTATTGTTTTTCAGTGAAATTTTCATAACACTTGGATTGTAATAATCGGGAATCAAATTAAATAACCAAAAGTCATGTTTATCCTAGTTTTTATTGCCATAAGATGTGTTTCTGTCTTAGAAGAGGTGTTCTGCTTTATTGTTCATTTGCAGCATGTCGTTAAACTATAGGAGCCCCAGTCTGTATTTTTTTGGGGGGGAGGGTGCCTTTAAAAGCCACTGCCTGAAGGAGGAGGAGAAGGGAGAGTGAGAGAGCTGGAAACACATAATGTACCAGATGTGGGTTTGTTTTTGTAAAATCCAAGATTTCTTTTCCAATTTCTAAAAAATCTATGTTTTTTTCCAGGTAGAGGGTGACTGAGTCTGACACAGTGAGTTTTTTCAGACTCATATTCTGTTATCAATTTGATTTACCTCACTTAATCCCTTTGGAAACTGTATCTGACCTAATTTTTTCAGCAGTGACTCTTACGGCAAGAACAAATAACAGGGGTGACCCTGTGCATTCCTGCCATATCTCTTTCTCTGTAATGTGGATCATTCTAGTTTCAATTCACATTCATCTCTGAAGAGACAAAGTCAAAGATCAGTTCAAAACAGCTGATACATTCTGCAAATTCACATTTGGCAGTACTGTAAGTGGGTAAATATTGCCAACATGTATTGATTGCTTTTCTGCTTCAGCCAACAGACCCAAAGTTATCTGCCAAATGTATTTTTTTTATGTAAATGACACCTCATATTTCTTGATGTTGCATGAGCTGTATCAACTTAATGCAAACCTCACCTGCTCTGAGAGAGTTATTGTCTCTGTAGGGTATTCTGGTCTTTCCAACAACAGATTTTGTGATTTCCCCTTTAATCCAGACTTAGCAGAGAAACAGATTACTAATGGGGAGACTTCCTGTGATGTCTGTTTGCCATGTTATAGGGCACTGTCTGTCCCTGAATTTGCTGTGACACTGCAAGGTGGCAACATTATAAATTGCTTTTGTCTCTCTTGGGCCACTACTATTTCTCTGTGTGTGTGTGTGTGTGTACTTGTGTGTGAGTGTACGAGTACTTGTGCGTGAGTGTATAACCTGATCAGATGCCTTAAAGTCTATTCTGTTAATAGGCCTTCTGTGTTGCTCCTACAGCCAGCAGCCAAGCTGCCCTCACTGCTTGTGGTGGGTGATGGAGAATGCTCAGAATTCAACAAGCTGGCTCAGCTGCTTTTTTTATCCCCTACAAAGGCAGTCCTGCAGTGGGGAGGAAAGTGTTCCGTGCTCCAAGCAGCAATATTCTAGGCTGTGGTTGGTGTTGAGGGAGAGGTTCTTTCTGATTCAATGACAGATGGAAAAAAAAAAAAGAAATGTTCTTCCAAAAAAGTTCTTTCCCTTTGCCAGAAACAGATCTGTTTTAATAAAGAACTGTGGAGCTGGATGCCGTTTCATCATCTAGATATGGAAACAGACAAGAAAATATTTTTATATAGTCGTATTTATAAGGATTATAAAATAATTACTCCTTCTACTATGATGAGGTCTAATAGGTCCAATATCAAAATCTTAGACATTACAGAAACATGGCAGAGACATACCCTCTTTAAGAAGGATACAGGCTATTTCAAGAAAATGTGGAAATCCATTATTGCTGCTTTTGACATGATATTAGTGGTTATTGTGAAGACCTGTATGAATAAACAAAGTCACTAATGCAATATGAATGCCTCCCTGTAGCAGCAACTGCCGCATGAAGTAGTTTGTTTCAGAATCCTTTGCCAGACTGGAAGGTATACAGTGACTTATAAATGCTATCACTACTGCTCTTTTTCTGCCGTGATCATTAATTAACTCAAACTCTCATTTAGCTTACTGTTGTGCGGAAAATCATGCCTCTTATACTGCAGAGCTGCAATATGATGGGGAAACTTTGGATCCTTCCTCCTCTAACCAAACTCTTCCTCAGTGCCTCTGTGTAGTGGCAGCAAAGGAAATGAGCTTAAAAGCTCCTGGCCTAGAGAGTATTACCTCCATTAGTTGTTGGTACTGAGAATTGCCCATCTGGGATAGCTGCTGGAAAAGGCTTGAACACATCCCTTCACCTCACCTCACCTCACACTTTTTCTGTTCCCCATTCCCAAAATGTGCTCTTGAACTAGGAGCAATTGCACTCCATAATGACATTCCTATTGATTGGATCAGTCCCTCAAATAGAAGAAGTATCATCTTAAATTTTGAAATATTTGTGGTGCTGAAAGCCTGTTTTTAAATTTTTATTTTATTTTTAAATGAAGGGAAACTAAGACAGAAAGGAACAGTAGCATGAGGGACAGATGTTCAAGGCTTCAATAGAGTGGTCTTCCTCCCTTTTTATGCAGGGGGATATGGAGGTCCTCATATAGGGTCCTTGTCATAGGATGGATGGTGCAAGCTGCTGTTTGACTGTTTTGAGCAGTCTTACAGCTCTGCAGTTGGAGGGCTAATGGGTAAGGAATTATTACCTGCTCTTGGATCTCAATTATGCAATCTTTGTCCCTGGTCTTCTGTGAAGCAAGAAAATTGAAGCAGAAATGAAATTTATTAGCTGCATTACGAATGTGGTAAATGCTGATGTCTTACTGCAAATGAGGTATTTGCTAAATAGAAATGCTTTTAAAACAGTATAATCCTTCACTGTCCCTTCAGGACAAACAACTGGAGAGCAGTGATTGCAGAAATCATTTAAGTCATGCAAATCAAGCTCTAGCAGCATTGTTTCATGCAGTGAGAAAGGAAAGCTAGACTGTCCTATTAAGAAGCCTTGTAATGATAAAATATGATTAAAATGACTTAGAAGAAATTACCAAGTGGGAGTCAAGAAGGGCTAAGAAGGGCAAGCTCATCACTGAAATGTGTTTTAAAATGGACTAATTCCAAGGAAGTATGTTTATCATAGTCACACATAAATGGTTGAACAATAATCACATCAAAAAGATGCAAAAATCATAGCCCTTGCAAGGTCTGAGGGTCGTTTAGTAGCTTTTTATATACAGAGCTGATTTACATCAAGTGACATAGGGGCCAAAAATTCTCATGTAATGTTTTCACAAAAGATGACAATTGTCTTTCTTCTGGACTTAAATTGAAATGTCACTTGGAGGAATATCAAGTGACCCAATATTGTACAGTGCAAGCAGAATGTAACGAAAGGTACTGCAGCTAACGCTGCTGCAGTAAGCTGAATTGTACAGGGGAGCCAGCTCTGCCATTTGCAGATCCGGGAGATGAATTTCCCTTAAAGTGGTGCAGGCCTGCCAGTGCAGCTGAATGAAGACCAGTGTAACTGCTTTCTTTAATGGGTCTAAATAACCTGGGATATTTTTTTATGTGTGGCGGTACCTGGTGGAAATGTATCATCAACCAAACACACTGTTTGGTTTCAACAGGCTGTGCATAGACTCTTCGCAACTTTGAGAGCACTGACTCCTCTGTGTCACTGCACAGCAGAGCTGAGAAGTACCTCTTTATAAGATAATGGTGATAAACCACATCGAACAACAAGATATCTCTTGGCAAACACTGAGGAGCATGTCTGTTCCTCCTCCTACCTCCTTCCCAACCATCCCTTATTTCACTTCTCAGAATTATTTCTGCTTCTGTCTTTCAGAGGTTTTAGTGCTGAGGGCCCAAGGGCAGTTCTGGTGCATGCAGTTTTCTAAAGTCAGCGACACCAGCCTGAAATCACATGCTCACACAAGTGGTGAAGCTTGGCTTCGGACTTGCCAGCTCCAAATGGGTTTTGAGGAATGCAAATTCTTAATGAGCTACCAAAGCAGGAAGCCGGCTGGCTCTGAGGCTACATCAGCTGCTTTCCAACCTTCCTCACCAAAGTCATGTGGATAATAAAGGAGAAGAAAGGTTCAGGAGGACGATAGTGACTGCTAGCATGAAGGAGAAGGGACAACCAAGATTTTGTCTTTGGCTTGGCCATGGAGTTGTAGCAAGGAAACTGAGAGGCCAATTAGGTCTCTACCCGACAGACTGATGAGGAACATAGGAGCTAATTTTGTATGAGATGTTACTGTGACAACCCACAAGGCAGCAGCACATTGAAAACAAAGTACGGAAATGTAAAGCTGAAACCAGAGGAGGGAAAAAAGAGAAGATAAAAAACATGAAAGTAAGGGGAAAACAAGTACAACAGAAGCAAGAGCAAATGAAAAGGTCAAAATACAATTTGAAAGGATGGGGACAAAAAAAAAGTAGGTAGTGAGGGGACACCAAGAGAGATGCATGATGAGAAATGAAGTGTATGATAGCCTAGTTAGCAAACAAAATACCAGGATGTGGTGTCTTCACACCAAAGACCCAGAGATGTTTTGGGTTGGGTTTTTTAATCTGATTTTAACTACTCAAAGTTAGATGTTCAGCCTGAGGAGGTTTCCTAGGCTCTGTTGGTAGTTGGCAGAGAGAAGTAAGTACCAGGGGGAGGTTCAGTCATTCTGCAGTCAGTGTGGACGTGGTGGCTCCTTTGCTGTCAGCTACGGCTTTAATTAAACTGCAGCTCTTTTTGTCTCCCTGCCTTCTCACTCCTTTTCACTGTTGTATGACTGGTGCTGGTGAAGCTGTCATTGAGAGACACAGTGAATTGTGTTCGGAAATCAAAGAGAACTCTTGTTAGTCTATGTTGCTTGTTCAGTCTGGTGGTCACAGAGAGGCCACACAGTTTCACTGAACTGCTGAGACAGTCTTGTGGAGCCACAAATGAGTGGTTAGCAGAAAAGGTGATACCTGGTTAAACCCTCACCGCCAGTGGAAAAGCTGCCCGCTTGCCATACCGGCGATGGTGAGTGACTTGTTCATAGGAGGTGTCTCAGCAGGGAGAGCTCTGATGGCCAGCCTGGCCTGGCAGCCTCGCTTCTCCATGGCCTAGCTCTTTGCAGCTAGCACTTCAGGTCAATTACTCGTTGCAGTAGTGGAATTTCTGGGCTGCTATATGCATGGAGCAGAGTTAGCTTCATGCCAGAGTGGTCCAGGAGAGTGTGAAGGAGCTGATCCCAAGGAGTGTTGGTTGTAGTGGACCATGGCTTTACACACCTTGCGCGCTGCATGATTGCTGCATGGCTCTCAGGCTCTTCACTACCTCGAATTGCATTTCACATTGCATGAGTTTGAGTCTTCCATATTCTTTGTGCTATGCTCATTTTCCTGCTGGGCTAATCACTTTGGCAGCACCAGTATGAACAGCACCAGTGCCAGCTACCTTTCATATTTAAAAACTGCTCATATATACAAATTTGCAGTAACTAATTACGGAAAGGAAACTCTGATGCAGCAGCTGTCAGAGGGCAGTGAAAATTAATGGAAACCAGTTCAATAAAAGCCTTCATTTGGAACAGCTAAAATGCATGGTTGATTTAAGTATCTGGCCAGGCTGGATTAAGTAATCTACACTGGGCACAGACCTTCAGCAGTCACTGCACTGCTAATGAGTGAAACAATTCTCTTATTATAAAATCATTATCAGTCAATAAAATGAGCTCAAACCACAAAATGAGAGCAAAGTTCAGGGATCTGAGAATTCATAGTTTAGCCCCATTACTGAAAATGTCAGGAAATTAAAAGAAGCTCTATGTAAGTCACCACACAGTGGAACCCAACACACAAAAACAATCCCCGAGTGCCATGGCAACATTTATAGACTCTTCTGAAAAAAACTGCTGTTTCTAAGGTGAAAGAATGGGACCTTAATCTTTGCTTCCCATTCTCCATGCCTACCTTCATCCCATCAGGATGGTTCATGCAGCTGCTAATTATCTAGCAAAATGCAGGCAGGATAGACAGAGGTGAACACTTGGCTTGAAGGAAAAAAAAGGCACAATATGGTTAAGTATCTAAATTATTGTTTAAAGACATAAAATAAGAAAAAACTTTGAGCTAGTATTATGCGTACAGGTGGGCACAGTTCTCCCTGAAGGTCCCATACTGCCTCTAGACCCAACCTGGGCTTGCACAGACCTGTCTTAGGAGTTACCAAGAGCAGGATGGATAATGATAATTAGCGATGGCCAACTGACTCTTGCTGAAGTTGACGGTGAAAGTAACTTCTTCTCAGCAAAGAGTTTTCTCAACAGAGGTTATATCAGAGGAAGAGTTTATTACATATACCTCTCATTTAGTTAGGATCTGCTCCTCAGGACTTGGTTTGACTGATGTTTATTCAGCACCTTCTTTCCCTTCAATTTTTTCAAAGGAAAGATGTCACTTTTAGGCAGCTTCAGCAGCTCTACACTCAGACTGGGCTGGTCCCAGCTTGCCAGCTAGTCCTTGGGCTGCCTGGTTCTGCCTCCTGCACACATGACTTTATGCCTGAGGAGCTGCAGACAGGATCTCTGACATGCTACTTCCTTTCATAGGGATTGAAGGAAGAGTCGCTTTGTCCAGTTAATTTGCTCCTAGAGAGTTGATAACAGGGCAGATTCAGAGAGGTCACAGCAGGGCAGAAAAAGAGGAAACAAAGTGCTGGAGAGAAGATGCTGGAGAAGGTGAAATATTTTGTGTAAAAAGGTAGTGCATGTTTTTTCTTAGACAGATTTTATACCCTAGCCACTGAATCAGGGCGTATGTGTGGTCACCTGGAATATGAACAGGCAGTTCATTGTGCTAAATTCAGACTATTTGCAGCCTCAGGAAGACATTACTGCACCAGTTGCTGATGCTGTCAAGTTTCAAGGTTACCTTTTTGACCATACAGGAGAGGAGCAGATACCAGGGCAATTCATGTTCTAAAGCAGAGTCTCATGAACATGAATTCTTGCAAATTCTGGAGCATGATATAAGAAAATACTGAAAATACTTTCAAAAAGCATAAACCCTGTAAAACTACTAGGAAAAAGAGAAAAAAAAAATCTATGAATCATAGAATATATACATTTTGGTTTAAGATACACCAGTAGAGTTACTTAGGACAATAGTACTGTTTAGCTCTGTTTTACAACTTTTTTATTTGTAGATCTTAAAATTCTTTATAGAAATGAAGGAAATATACTTCTGTTTTGCGTATTATAGCTATCAAGGGGATTGAATCACAAAGGAGCCCAATGACTAACTCAAGGAGAAACACTGGGTCTTTGTCTGGGTCTAGCCTGGATCTTTTTGTATGCCCAAATTTATCTTAATCTGCAGGTTTTGTTGGAAACTGATGCATATCAGTCCCCTGTAAGAAACCTTTGGGTCTGTGCTACATTGCCAAGGCTATAGTTTCAGACGTACCACATTTAGGATACCTTATGAGTGGGCTAACCTTGTAATAGATACTTCCAAACTCTGTAACTAGGCAACCTCAAAACGAAAAGAACCCTCTAAGGTGGTTATCAAATTTGTCTTAGGAAACCCTTGTCCTGCTGTGCAACTTAAACCAAGAGATGATGTTGCAACATAATTACATTTTATCTTTAATTATATTGTCTCATAGTCCCTGTAACTGTATTATCCGTGTTTTACTCAAAACCATGAATCTGCATCATATCTACCACATCAGAGAGGCAAAATGCTAATTTTTATAGGATTTTACCTCTTGTTATTAAATAACTCTGTTATCTAAGTGGTAAAGCATTCTGGTCTAAGCACACACATTTTATTTCATTGCACCTGACTTCTCTATTGTTAATGAATAAAAACTGAAAGAGGAAGTATAGCTCTGGGCCTTTTCTGTTTCTCTTTATGTATTGCAGTTTGTAGATCCCAAGAGTCATTTGGATTTAGTGTTTTGAATATCCATGGAAATACACACATCACTTGTAGTGACTGTAGCAGCCCTTGTCAGAAAGGTTCTGCAGATGAACCTTCGCTTGTATCCACCAGCCAAGCTAACCCCTAGTTATTACTTGCTATGCTGAGTCCCAGAGACCTTCAAGAAGTTCACATGAAGCAGATGTTGTGATGCAATGCAGTGGATGAGCTCTCACAGAAAATTCAAGAAATCCAAAGCCAGATTTCTTGCAGATCTTTGTAAACAAACCCCAGCAAGACACAAAGTAGTAAGGTATCCTAATTAACACTACGTATCCCAATATTAAGAAATAATAACGATGTTGCTATCAGAATGATGACTTTGCAGACTGTACAAAGAAGCTATATCCAAAGTATAATTAAATACTCTGAACTGAGTTGAAGGTGATAAAGGCCATAAATACCACAATTATCTGACATAGCAGATTATCAATTTTGATGGTACCTATAAAGCTTTAAAAAAAGAAGAGAATTATTAATATAGGGTAAAAAACCCTCTTTCCAAATATTGTGAAGAAATGCAGTAGCATTTACATAGACTCATCTGTTTCTGCAGAAGGTTGAAATGCCTCCTCAGGGAACAGCAATTCCTAGGCAGAAGTGCCACTGTGAAAAACTCTGTGCGGCTGGAGTCAGGAAAAAAATCAGGCTTTTCTTTCTGGATGTATATTTAATCCGTTAACAGTTCAGGAATCTATATGTCTTTTTCAGAAAGAGATTAATGATGAAATGTTTTCCAGTCATTTGTTTGTAGCAGCCAGGCTGTGTGGAACAACTCTTGTGACTTGCATCCTGAAAAGTTTGCTGTTTGCAAAACATTTTGCCATTTTCCACTTCAGAAGCATCTAAATTTAGTAATAGTGCATAGCTCTGTCTCCCTGGGGGCCTCCAGTTCAAAAGTCCAGCTCTGTTTTGGATGTAAGTTTACAGCAAACAGCACAGCATGACATAGTAGTGGCTAAGGAATAACCTGTGTCTGTTCCTCAGTGCAAAATCTGTCCACTCAATCTGAGGGTGCAGGAGCCCAGGTGGGATACTTGGGGATGAGGCAATTCAAGGTATTTTCTCTCCTTCTTTCAGTGTGGACTTCACAGACATATGAGTTGTTCTGGTTCTCCCTCTGGATGTCTGTGGACCCATGTCTGCTTGCACCTCCCACCTCACATTGTCTTGCTGAGAAGCAGACAGTCATCTGAACGACAGCCCTATGGTCTAGTTGGCCCCTCTTCCTCTGCAAAATCCTGCTTGCTGGGCCACACTAATGTATGGAGCCATTCTGTCACTCTCCTGCTTACACCCATGCTGTTCACCGTCCCACTGCTCCTGGGGCCTTGGTGTTCCCAGAAGGAAAGAGAAAGCAGATCTCGCCTCCCTTGAACTGCAGAAGCAGAATCTGTTAATCACTGCAGCAAACAGCAGTACACTGGAGAGATGGACTTTTGTATAGGGGAAGATATTTGCACATATTAGTGCAAAGTCAAAAGCATGAGGCTTTTACCGTTTCATTTATTATTATGTTTCTTGTCCCAGATCTTCAGAGAAGCCATTTTCAAGTTTATAAAGGATTTTGAATTGCTTCCAACCACTTTCGGTTCCTAGTTAGTCCCGTGCTGGGTCATGTCCTACTGAATGTCTCCCATCATACTAATTTTTCTTTCTACTCCTCCAAGCTCCTCTTCTAACATTTTTTTGTTGAAGATCTTTGTTTCCCTCTTCCAGGTTTCTTTACAGATTCCATGGGAAAAAACTCCCTGGTCTTCCCTTCTTCCTGTCCACGTTTGACCCAACATAATCTCATCCACCTACACAAAAGCAGATGACATCCCTGTGGATATCTTGGACTTCCACCTCTCTGCCAGAGCTTTCTGTCCAAATCTCAGCACCTCACTCAGCACTGTCGGAATTCCCAGATGATGTCAGGTCAAACTGGATGCGCCAGCAAAGTGCAGTGGCTGTTGTTGGCTAGGCTGTCCAAAGTCATCTCAGTGCTTTAGGCTCTTTCTCTCTGTGTTAATATAGTACAGAATCCTAAATACTTTAGTAAAACTTTTTTTTCCTTTGGTCTTCTCAGTAGCACTAGTAACAACAGTAGAAAAATTTCCCTAGGAACAAATTCTTAAGTTATGAACTCTAGATTTAAACAAGGAGCATTTATATTGAGTGGAAAAGAGAAGGCCTTTGTTTGAACACAACAATCAGGCATGAAGAAAATATAGAAGTATGCTTGGCCAAATTTTTCAGCTTCATTTTCTGTCAATAAGCTAGTGGTAACAGAATTTTTCTTGCTGAGCTTAAAGCTTGTGCTGTATTATTTTAGATATGCTCCATTACCTTATGGCACAAAGGATTTGTTTTTCTCAGTATACAATAGAATTCATGTTTCTGTTTTGAAATCATTTGAACATTATGAGGAATTGCACAGGGAACTGTGTCCTTTGGCAAGAAGGAATGGTGGAAAACAGAAGGTGCTACTTATGAAACTCCATGGGAGTGAGTCTGTCTAGCCACACGGCAGCATAAATTCAGTTCAATATTTATCAAAAAGGAATTAATCTGCATGTCCCCTAATGCAGCCAAGTTCAGATTACTTCTTGATAACTTTTCTAATGGATTCAACTGTGCATGACGAAAAGCTTGCACCTGAAATCAGGCACAAGTACTTTCACTGTTTTAAAACACATGCTACTGTTGTGCTAAGTTGTGGGTTTTTTTGTTAGAGGTACATTTGTCTTATCTTCTGAAGGGGAATCACACCTGTCTGCATCTCAAGGTCAAAGATCAACTTTCATTTGTCAATTCTTGAAATATTTCCTGAAATATCTTTTTCATATATTGAAGCCAGGAACCTTAAGTAAGAACATGGAGGAGAGAATGCTGAAGATGTTACCCCCCCTCACCACAAAATACTGTAGATGAGTAAAATTAGTGTGGGTTCCAGAGTGACTAGACAACTTAATGAAAGATGAATCCGTTGGGGGCTATTAAGTGCAAAATCACTGTGTCTGGTTCAGGAATCCTCTGAACCAAAATCTGCTGTGTGCTGGATAGATATTCTGGGAACAACATGATGCACTTGCTCTGTTCCTAATTCTTTTCTAGGCATTTACTGCTGCCCACAGTTAGAGACTGGGCTGTGCTGATGTTCCTTGACTTGGTGTCCCTGTTTCTATGTTTTGAAAGATTTCTGTGGAGTATTTCACATTTCTTCATAGGAAAGGTGGGAAGAAGAGAGGAATCAAATGTTAATGAAGAGAGGAAGGTGAATAGAGGTCACTGAGAGGGAAATTGAAAGAGAAGAAAGTTGTAAATATTATCATATTTTCCCACTGTCCTATCATAATATGTTTATGATGTGGAGAGAGCCTAAGCCACTTTTGGATACATTGTGTGTTACCTGATGAATCTTAGAAGAATGAAGAGCTTGGTGCAAGTTCTGATCTTCTTCCAGTCCAAACAGTCTGCCTCAGAGTCAAAAGAAAACAATGTGGTCAGTCTCTCTTGCTCTCTCCACATTCTCTACTGCTGCTAAATGGGTAATTTAAAAAAGCACATGTAATTCTAACCTGCCATGCCTTAGCTAATATCAATTTAGGAATAGAGTACCTGTCTTCTGCTTTCCAACTTTCAAATGGTTTTCTTTTCTTGATCATTTTTGTGGTATGCCTGTGTGGTCATGAAAGCTGAATATTTTGGTCCCTGTTAATTCAGACCTGTTCTTTCCACTCTTTGTCTGCTGAATGATCATTTTTGCAGTTTCTATTTCACAAGTTAAGAGTTTCTCACCCTGCTGTTCCCTGCAGTTGGGGAAAATAAGGACAGAAACTCTAGACTTGTTTTCACAGAGTAACCTGGACTAAGACCTAAAGTTTGGGAAACAGTTGAGTTAGTTGGCAGCTGTTGACTTCTTACTGACATGCAATGAGACTTTGAGTAAATGTCTTATCTTTTTCTGTGTCTCAGATCTGTCCTTAAGGCAGCCCATACTCAGTGATCTGTGGTTTTAGGCTAAATCATTTTATGATTACAGAGGCAGTTTGGATCTGGCCAGGCTCAGTAGTTCAGATAGTGTTACATAGGTAGCTATACCATATCTAAAGTAAGTTTGTCACTGAGGAAGCTCGGCCAATTTTGTACATTCTGTACACTGAACTGTTTAATCCCACCAGACTGAAGCTTGCTCTGAACAGACCCAACTTAGGTGCCCAAACACCCCATGGCTCAAGGTGGCTTTGCACAAAGCCAGCTTCAGTTTAGCAAGTCTGGCTAACTCCTGCAGAGCCCTGGCTAACAACTGCACTGTGTTCCGCAGCCAGCTCTGAGGGTTCCTGCAATGTGGAGCATGAACAAAAGGCCCCAACTGTGTGATCCTGAAGGAACCAACATGCTCCAGAAGGGCGTATTAGCACTAATGTGGCACCAGCCATCCTGGCTGACTTCACAGCAAACCATTCAAATGCCTTGGCACCAAGTTGCTCTGTACCATATTGCCTGCAATTTTCATTAGCTAGGTTATTTCAGGCTTTTATTCCTGTTCTTCTCTCCCATAGCTCTGGATAATGGCAAGTTGGCCGCAGCATGAAAG
Source organism: Oxyruncus cristatus (assembly GCA_013399855.1). NCBI lineage: Eukaryota > Metazoa > Chordata > Aves > Passeriformes > Cotingidae > Oxyruncus > Oxyruncus cristatus. Next base: position 1,177,293 of record VXAY01006698.1, read on the forward strand.
CAGTGATTTTGCCATAACTGTATGTGTTATAAGACCCTGTAACTTTTATGGCTATTTAATGCAGTCTTTCAATTTTTGTCCACCTTTTTTTGGCTAGGCAGCCTGCATTTCGGGATCCTAGCCACAGAGCACAAAGAAATTACTGGTTAACTCATCCCTGTAATAAGCTGTACTTACGAGTCCTGTCTGTGGGATGGGCCAGAGAGCTGGAAATAGGACTTCATTGCATACAGAGAACCACAACAACTAGCACAGTGTTGCTGCTTAGACAGTTAAATTCTGTAGCATGCACACAAAATAAAAAACAGAAGTCACCTGTCTTGATAAAGCTGGTTCTCACCAAAACATGCACTGATTATCCCTGTGTTTTTTTTTCAAAAAGGAATACCGAGGCTAAACATGTTCTTCAGATAAAAGATGCAATTGTAAAGTATTACATTAAAAATAGAATCAGTGAAATGAGTAAAGAGGACTTTAAAAATTTGTCTTTCTTTGTCTGCTCTCAATCAGATTTGAAAACTTTCCAGCACTGTGTTCCTCCTTTTAGATGGTGCAGTACCTTGGCAGAATTTCCTGAAGGCTTTTCATGACCTCCTACTGTAATTGCTTTGAAAACTACAGTAATCTCTATAGAGTCTTCTTAAAAGAATATTACAAAAGTTAGTAATGCAACTATTTTTCCATAGACTTAGAAATAGAAGGATCACATTTTCTGGTGTTTATGAGTGTCAGATAATATCTGCTTTGTAGATTTACCATAATTTTCCTAGTCTCTATTTTTTTTTTAATTCTTTCTTAAAAATATCATAGGTGCACCAAATCGCACAACTATATCAATATTTCAAAAGCTACCAAATCTTACACATGCGAAAAAGGAAGCTTAACAATCCTTGCAAATCTCTAATGCAAGATGCATCCATTATTTATGAATATGGCAGACAAAGGGGAACTGCTCTTGAATGGAATCTTAAATACTACACAAGGGAAGCCCTGGGCAGCTACACAACATAAGATCCCTTGCTAAAAAGCTACTGACCAGTCTCTCTGGAGATTAACTATGAAAGTTAGTCTCCAGAAAACTTATACTGATTGCGTGTGAACTGGATTGATATTTATAAAAGATGGAAAGAATGAAGATAGGATCCTGCTATCCAAGCATCATTTTGTACCAACATTGATTGAGTTACAGCAGGTCAGCGCTTTCTCTCTCTCATCTCAGACTTTGTGTGTCTCTTTTTTTCATGTGTGAGGAAGGCAAATGACCTTTAGTAGTGGAACACTGGGGTGGAGGCCCTTACATGGCAGTTGGGGGAACATGTCTGGATCCAACAGCACCTACAACTTTTCTTCCCTCCATGTGAGGGTCACTTATACTAGTGTATGTGGTACTAGCCTAAGTGCCTATTAATGCTTGCCAATGAGACAGAGAGGCCAAATTGCAATTTTCCTGACAACTGAGCTTAATCGACCTTTAAATCCTGTTTATTTCTGCTGTGGCTGATGAAGATTTTCCATATTGATATTCCATACTGAGTTGGAGAGGAAGGGTCTGCTAAGGGTGGGATCTTCTCATCCATATAGAATCAATTTTTGGATATCCCACTTCAGAAAAGGGGAAACTAATGGTAGAGTTTCATGAGAAAAGCATGATCAGAGCTCAAGAAATAATCATGAGGGCCCAGACTCTGAGGAAAGGCAGGAGGAACCGAGGTTGTTTTCTGTGGAGAAATGAAGAGATAGGAGTGACATGATGTCAGCTCTCAAAAGTGTTTTTTCAGACACTTTGAGGCCTGCCAGGGAGAGGACAGGAAATTGTCTGACCTCTGTGTTCATGTCGGATAAGACCAGAAAAAAAGTGCAAAGGGGGATAGTGCAAGTGCATCACACAGTTTGGGCATTAGTGAAGATTTTTAATGGTAAGGATAGTAAAGTACTGGAGTATATGTCCTAGAAAGCAGATCTCTAAGAGGAAGCTGGAGAAGCATCTGTGAGAAGTGGCATAGGTATGGTCCATATTACTGTGGTCAATGGCATGAATTAGAGGACCTCCCAAGCTCCCTTCCTGCCCGCTATTTGTGAGTCTATTGCTAAATATAAACACGTGCAGGATATTTCAGATGAAAATATATTAAAGAAAAATCTGGAACATAACCAAAGCAACTCTTCTTAGCTCTTGTTTGTGCTGAATTTTCTTCCATAATCCAGACACCAGGTACAAAACACCTACAAAGACCTGAAACACCTGAATGAGGATCCAATATGAGAGCAGCAAGAGGTATTGTGCCACACCATTGAAAATGGGGAAGACCTTTCAAAACATTGTGAAAGGAGACTGGTGTCAGCCAACTCAAGAGCTCATTTATAGATCTGAATTAGCTCTTCCATTCCTTCCTGCGGTGCTGTGTTCTGTAAAAACAATAAAAAATAACAAGAATAACAAGAAGAAAAGCACAAATGTAATAGAAAATGCTTTCATCTCCCTAAGATTTCAAAATGTTCATACGTTTTAAGAACTGGGGAATAGTTTTCCTCAGGGAAACTGTTTTTACCATTTCCCCCTTGTCTCATTTACTAAAAAAACCCAGTGCTTTGAACTTAAAAGGAATCACACAGAAATGATGGATTTATGAACATGACAAGGAGAACGGTGTCCGACATATTTTTTCCCTTAGAAGTATGTTCAGGTTTTCTCTTTGTGAATTTAGGCATGCTAAATTTTCCATTCTTTGTTTTAACCACATACAAAAAACACTGCCTTTATAGTTTGCATCAACATTAAGTATAAGCCTGTTCCTTGCGATCTGAGTGGAATGATTCTGTGTGTCAGAGTCTTACAAGGAGTTTAACTTCAGGGGAACAAGGTTTTAAAGGAGAACTGCAAAGCACAGAGTGCTTTTGTGCCATGTAGTGAACTAAAGGGGGAAAGGTGGGATGTACTCTATATCCTGGGGTGCACCTAAGAAGTCATGGGATAAATCTGTAAGCCTTTGTTTCTTCCTTCTGTGTCCTCTACTCTTTTCTCCTCCTTCCCCTCTATGCTTTTTCCCCATTTTGTGACCCCCGGGAGGAGTGTAACACTTGCTCTGTACAAGTGCTCCATGGTTGGGCTGGGGTTCACCTTCAAGCAATTCTTGAAAGCGAGTTTCAAATGGCCTTGAGCATTTTGGCTTGAAATTTAGAACATATTTTGAAAAAATGTGAGTATATTAGCTTTATCGCTAAACCCAATTATGTTTGCAAATACACTGGACTTTCCTTCAGGGTTATTTTTGTTGTTGTTTGTAATTTGCATATCTTTATCCTTACCTTTAGATTAGAGGACCAAAAGTGCCACAGAGACTTGTAATCATAAAGCAACTGAAGATGTTGGTTTGTATCTTTCCTTTTTTTTTCTCACCTTAGGTTGATAGCACTACATCGGCTTCATGTCTTACTTATTATTGTGTGAAAAATTCAAATTAAAGAAATCAGACACTTGTAAATTGCTGGCATATGTAGTAGTAAATTAAAGAGCAGTCATCAACAGAAATAAAAACTTGAAATGAATTGGAGTTCTGAGGATGCACTGAGAAATTGAAGAAAGACATCAAAGCCAGCAGAAAAAAAAATTAACAAGTTAGCAAGGAAAACTGGCTTTTAAGAAAAGACATTGGATTCAGCAAAGTGGTGCATGGCCCATAGAGGATAAAAATAATGAAGAAGAACAGCAGGGACTGCAATAAAATGGTTGGAAATGAATACACCCTGGAAAGTAGTTGGTACAGCCTTTGCCAACAAAACTTACAGCAATTAAGCAATTATAAATGCTCAGGAAGTGTCTGAGGATGAGATGATTTGCTCTTTAATGTTGCTATAATGTTGCTTACATGTCAACGAACAACTTGCCTTTTAAGCTAGTCAGATCACTAGATTCACGAACCAACTTTAGAGCTAAATCACAAGGAATCCCCCAGTAGTTTTTAGTAGTTATATGACAGCCTAGAGGGTCAGAAAAAAGAGTGTAAGGCATTAATAAAATTATGTCTGGGATTATCTTATAACCCCCTTACTTATGCTTTTAGTCTCATTACCATTATGGGTTGCTAGTATCCAGTGTGTGTTTGAGAGACCCTCATACATTCTACCCTAAGGTAAAACCTGTTTCCCAGGCTCTAGATAATTTTGCTGTATACTCTTCCATGTGGATTTGGGCTCCTGTCCAATTCTGAGAATTGTTATTGTCATCATGATGGCGATGAGTTAGATGAGAGTTAACTCCAGAATACGTGTATCACCAGCAGCACCTGTAACAGCCTTGCACAAGTTTGTGAGCCCAATTCTGATCCCACTTAGCCTAGTTTTATGCCAGGGAACTTCAGCAAAGTGACTACTCGTTTGCTGCCATATAAGGGAGATCGAACCCGATATGACTCAGCCCGTCACTTGCCAGTCTATTCTAAGTAGAACTATAATAAGAACTTCCACAAAGGAAGCTAATATGCAAAAAAATAAAAAAGAGTAGCAAAATTGTGCCTTTATAGACATTTGTTCTACTTTTTTTTGGCTTTTGAACTGGATACGTCTACACAGACTATAAATATTTGCTCAAGGCAGATTTGGCATACTTATGAGCTACCTGTGTTAATTTTAATGTACTTCCTGCAGTGGTAAAGATATGACAGCACAGGCTAGCAACCAGAGTACAAGCAGCCTGGGCACACAATAGTTGCTTGCCCATGCCCCCACTTTTTTGTTATGCTTGCTAACTAGCTTAGCACTAGTCTGGATGTCATAAAATCATCTTGCCTGAAGAGGAATATGGCACATAGAAACACTCCTGAAGAGAATGTCTAGTAGGAGGGATGCAATTGTCAGGTGCTTGGAGTCACTGAAAGCCAGTTGTTTCCTAATGGACCCCTAATCAGGAGAAAGAACGACTTTGTGCTTGAGAAAAGCACTACCAGTGCACGATTGACCTCACATCATGCCCCGGAGAAACATTATTTTGTTGCTTCAAATTTTATAGCAAAGGCATCGTGTTTGTAGTATTTTATTAATGGAAAACCTTAATAGTTCCATAGGAAAGACAGGTTATAAAACAACTTCCACGGTGGCAGCAGCTATGGGGCTATACCCAGCAAATGCCTTAGGCATACAGCTTTACCCACATGGGACAGGTTTGCTCATGTGACTGTTGATACTGCTTGCGTTTCACAGCAGTGCACCCTGTTACCTCTACAACGTCATGCTATTTGTCTTGCATGCTGCTTTTAACACAAACCCACTTGTAATGTTAGAGGTGTTCAAGCTGTTCACCTAAGAAGTCATTCTGAAAGCACGACACTATCCTGGAGATTATAGATCAAGTTATATGTTTGTATAGTTTCCTCATCTGAGAAGATTATTGCAGCTACTGCCGTAAGGAGTCACTAAGGCCACTATTCCCTTTGCTCAAATTCCTCGTTGAAATGTACATCTTTTAGGAGTCCAGTAAGAGGCCAGACTATGCATAATAGGCAAGGAAAAGAGATTTGGGGAATGCACAGAGGACCAGCCATCAACATAAATCTCTTCCTCTATCGCTTCCCTTTTTTGAGCTATGGGACTATGAGTAAAATATTGGCTTCCCTGAATAAAGCATAAAAAACAATTTTTAAAGGATGCGGACAGTTTTAACTGGATCTTTTTGGTCAGCCATAGGAAAAATGGCCAATGCACCATGATAATTAGTTAAAACTTGGAGAAGAATGCCATGCACTTCTAGCCCCAGGCTGCCTAAACTCTAAGCCATGGGTCAGACAAAGTGATGTGATGGATGGGAGGACTTGTGGAAAGCTGCTAAAGTGTGAGGAAAGAGGAGTGACCCTGGAGGTTGGCAGTGAGTCTTTACTTGAAGTCACCTCCCCAGGCTGATGGTGAAGCTCTTGGTGACCTTGAATGTGATATATGACATGATTAGCCAAGTTTTTTGTCTAGCCATGTCTGGAAAGTGGTAATTGATAGTTCACCAATAGACCGCACAGAGGGATGCAGCAGGGTTGGACAAGGGCCTCTCTGGGTCTGGCATTATTCAGTGTGCCATTATCTGCTCAGATAATGAAATGGCTTAGACATAAAAATAATTTTGAGATATTGGAAATATAGGAGAAAAAAATAAATCCTTGTAAGAGTGTAAGTGTAAAGTATGTCAGTTGTACAAGAAGAAATGGGCTTTGATTACAGCAAGAAGGATTTTTTTTTCTTAGCTATTTGAAAACATTCCTAACGGTGACACCCCTTCACATATGGCACAAAGGAGTTCTGCGGGCCAAAGGCCTAAAGAAACAGAAGATTTGAGGAGCAGCATTGAAGCTACTGGTTTAGCCCTTTTATTTCTCAAGCCCTTCCTTTTTCCTCTGCACTCCTTTTGAGGATGCAGCCAGTGTCACAGCTGGTGTTAGTCACCAGCACCCCAGAGAGCCCTGCCCTGAGCCACATAGCTTTACTACATCCTAGAGAAAGGCTCAAAGAGGGAGAGAAACTCTCCTCTATAATTCCTGGTTTGAATTTGCCAAGCACAAAGGGTTTGACATCTAAGCAAATTTTAGGGACTAGGATTTTGTCCCTTCTTCCTGTCCTTGAGTTTAGCAGGTTTGGGAGTGACTGAGCTGTAGCTGACTGTGCTCTACACAAATGCCCCTGCAAGGAAGGTTTTGTAGACTTTGGGCTGTCTCCAAGGCCAGATGATAGTTTCTTTTCCCTCAAGCTTTCCCATTAAAAGACAGATTGCCATGTGTTATACTAACCAAGTGTGCTGTTTGAATAGTGTAAGCAAGTAGCTCTACATCTTGATTTGGAGGCTTACTTGCAAAGGTGTGGGGATGACATCTTACACGATGAGGCTGAATAGTTTTAGGGTCTAATGCTCTTGGCACAGTGGCTAAATAAATAAATAAATAAATAAATAATTCTTTATATGTCCAGGTCTGAGCGAAGACAGAAAAATAGAAACAATGTTTTTGGACTCTTCATGGCTATCACCTGAGTCATTTAATGATGCAGTAAAAGTCTTGCGCCCAGGTTCCTCTTCTGGGACATTACCACACATGTATACACACACATGCACAGAGTGCACAGTGCAAGAAAGGTCTCTCTCATCCTGCCTGGCTTTTGCCATGTCCTTGGATGCCCTGACCCTGTTGTTCCCAGTTTAGCCCTAAGCACACACAGGATGGGAAGATGGAGGGGAGCCTGAGGGCCTTGCTGAAGTGCCCCGGACCCTGGTAGACTGTAGGGAGGAGAAGCATTGCTATTCCCAAACTAAATAAAAATAGCATTTGTGCCATTTAACATCCTGGTATTTATATTTCAGGAGGCAGAGTTTAATTTCTTAATTAACCTGAGTAAATAATTAAAATTGTCCCAAACACTTCAAGGGAAAAAGCATTAAAAAATTATCTTAGTGTATGGGAATAAGATTATGTTAAAAAGAGAGAAAGCTACTCATGTGCATTGCCATTTGTCACTGTTGATGCCTTATCTGTCCCTTTGTAAGTGAAAGGAACATATTCCCTTCTTCTGTCTTGCTTTATGTTTATTACATCTTGTCACCTTGTGGGTAGATTTGCTAGAATTGGATGTTGATATTAATAATTACTTGTCTGAGCTAAATGAAAGTGCTAATGAAGTCAAGGCCCCTCTGGGGTTAAGGTCTGGGCTTCTATTTCTATGAAGGTGTAGCTGGATTTTTGTGAAGAAAGCTAACATTATCTCCCCAAAAACACTTCTCTCGAGTGATAATACACCATATCATCTCCCTTAGCAAATAGTAACAAGTGCTACACAGCAGCAAGCAATTTGTGAAATGTTGAGGAGGAAAAATAAAATTGCTGCAAGCTACCCAAACGCTACAGAGCTTAACTCAGCATGTGGTTGAACTGAAGGCAGAGCTATTTTAAATAATTGATAGTGTTGTAAATGTACATGATGTGGTACAGGAAGAGGTCAGTGCCTAACACATAATAAGCCCTTGCCCTGAAGGGTTTGTGGCCTGATAGTGCAAGTGGAGGAAAGCCTCATCAGAGGGAGGGGCTGCAGATGGTCGCATGGCATTTGGAACATAGATGTCTCAAGGAGCCTGGGGGTGCAAATTCCGAGCTGAGGCCAGTAGCTAGAAAGGAGCAAGGCGGACCAGCAGAAAGTCAGATGCAGCTTGGAGGAGGCAACCAGACAAGTCAGAGCTGTGCCATTTTAACTAGGCTGACTAAAACACATTGGTGATTCAGCAGCGGTGCTGGTGTGCCAGCAGAGCTCTGGGAGCTGATGTGAAACAAGATCACACTTGTACTCTGAACCCAAGGTCTGCCGTGATCGGTGCAAACAGGGAATCCTGTGACTGAGACCTCAGCTCAGATGTAGGGCGGTTAAGGCAGTGGGTGGAGGGCTCTAAAAATGACACTAGTTATCTGAAGTATTAGAATGTAGGGAGGATTACACCACAGGTGTGAGAAAATTTGTTGATATTTCCTACCACATAACCCCTGGACACAGTACAGTTTAACCTGTGTGACTTAGTTCAGAGGGAAACGGTAATGACCAGAAAGCTTCTACAAGATAATCTTATTTTTCTGGAGCTATGTAGATGTGCTCCCCCACCCTCCCTGATCTCTCTTGTGTTGGCTCACGCAGTGTGGGACAACTACTGACTGTATAGAAGCCTCAGGGGGCAGGGAGAGCAGTGCCAGTTGTGAGACAGCCAGTTGCCATAACATTATTTACTCCTTACCCTGGAACATAAAAATAATTATGAAATGAATGTTACTTAAAACAGGGAGGAAACAGCAAGCAAACAAGATTTTTTTAAATCTGACAGGTTCAGCTCTAACACATTTTCATCTTAAACATCTGTCTATGTGTAAAGAATTTTCATGCATTTGGATGTACAGAATCAAAGCCACTTCAGTGCCACACTCAACAGCTGCCATAAGCATTTTCTGATATAACTAACTCAGAGTTTGTTAAGTAATTTATCAATATTTTAAGAAGAGGTGCTTTTGATTAAAAAAACCCAAATCAACACCTTCTCCTTTTCCTCATTTAGCAGAGATTTTTTGAGGACAGCTTTTAACACCAGTTTTTAAACAGAATTCCCCATTGCTCTCCACAGAATCCCAGTTCTGCAAAGTGTTATGGGACTACCATATGTCGGCTTCTCAAAAATGTTGTATTTAACCAAGCAATGAGAAGTCAATTTTGTGATACAGAACAAATGTAGAGACATATGGTGAGTAGACCTGCTGGGGGAACACCAAACTTTCCGGTTTACTGAACAAAAACGTCTCGATATTTTTACTGTCTATTGCCTAGTCTGCTTGCAAGAGAGCCTGTAAAATCAAGACATATGGGGCAGAATACATCTCACTTAACTTGAGTCATCTACAGTTCAAACATCTGCATCAGAACTACGCACCTTAGGCTATCTTTACTGTTATCAGACAGACGTGTACTTTAAAAAAGTGCTTGACGTATCTCTATTTTAGATGTCTGGCTTGGGATAAAATTAACCATTTTATTTTTAGAATGGTTTTTTTCTCCCATTGGGATTGACTATGCAGAAAGCTTAGGTCACTAATCCAGATGGAAACATCCCCAACATCAACACGAATGTTCAGAAGAATCCCAGCTATAGGTGAGATTTTTGGACCTAGAGGATGCTGAAAATGTCCAAAAGTGCAGATGAATGGTATGATTTCCACAGCAGTTGGAAGATATATTCTTGTGGGGAAAAAAAATGCCCAGATCATCCAAAATATTTTCTGAAAAACTAATTTTGATTGAAATATTGTGTTGAATTTTTGTTTTATCACACTTTTCTCTCTCTCTTAAAAAAAACCCCCAAACAACCAAGAAATAGGTGAAGTTGATGCAGCTTTGCAGTGTTTGGTAGCATTTGGTCCTCTGACGGAATATAGGCCCCTGCATGTTTCTCTAACACTCTGTACTTTGCAATGTGAGGCCTCACTGTTTCAGAAACATTCATATTACTTCTTGAACTTTGCGAGATATCCTAATGACAATATGAAATATGTGTAGCACAAGCTGTCTTTGGGAAAGCTTGGAAAACCTGTTTGCAAAGTATGTCTTTGCCAGTATTAAGATTTTATGACATAAACTCAGTTGCTGCATTAGAAACCCTGTTTACTCTGTTAAAATGTCATAACAACTTCTATCCTTGTGCTTCATTCTTTGGAGCACACCCAGACATGCACATTGTTTTGCTGCTGGTGTTCTTCTTTTGATTGTGACGGAAGTCTAGCACTCTTGGTAAAAGAGGAATGAAGGACTTGTCTAGAGCCAAAAATAACTAATGAGGAAGCAAGGGGGAGATTGATAATACCTTCCCCCTGTGGGGAACCAGTACAGGCACTACAGTGACTTAAGCTGATGTCTTTTGCTTTATAAAACTGCTTAGCTCTACCAGCTCCCCTTGGCCTCTCTTCTTTAGGTCCACCAACTTAGATTTGAGTTTTTTCAGACAGTGAGGGAACATTAGGTGCCTCCCTCCCCATGAGCAGCCATGTGCTCTGCATTTCTGAAATTCTATTTCAGCAGATCAGGGAGGAAGAGGCCACAATATTGATTTGGAAAACTGCATTACATTAAAGGCAGCTCTTCTCTTTTTGGTTTAATTATAAAAAGCAGCCATGAATACAGATCTGTTCTTGTGTCTGTGGAAAACTGAAACTTCACTGAAAGCAAAATTAAAGCCCTGATTGCTTAGGTGGTCAATGGAATATCCATTTACAACTACATTTCTTGTAGCAAGAGCAGGGAATTCTATAAAATAAATGCAAATACAAAACATTACACTTTCAAATAGGGTATGTATCAACAAATCAATAGTTCAATGCAAAAGTTGCAAGGAAGGCAAAAGCATCTGCAGCTGGGAAAACAGAGCTGGTGTGCTGAAGGCACAAAGATAAGGCCAACACCTGCTAGACTTCTTTGCAAAGGAGTTTCCTGATGCCTCAGTGGGGTTTCAGCAGGAGGACTATGGGTGAGATGTCTAGACTGTGTGTGTTCCCTGGACTGCACTTTGTTGTATGTAACTATACAAATGGATTATGCAGTTTAGTTTTCTGCTTTCATGGGATCCCTGTGAGCATTGAGAAACTCACATCATCAAGAGTGTGTTGTATAATCATCTTACTTGGAGTCAGAAGGTGGTACTCAGGTGTACGGTTCAATATCAGTAGAGTAGCCTATTTACAGTAACTTTAAGATTCCCTTTCAAATTCTAGGTGAAACTTCAGAGTTTTGAAGTCAGGAAAACAAGCCACAATCTATCTACACATTGCATATACTACCATATAAACTAGACAAACATAAGGAAATGACAAAGGAGCAGCTCTTCAACATATGGGCAGAATGATTAGTGAAGAGGTTATTTTTAAGTATAAAACCCCTTTATCTGTCCTTAAAGTTCCCACTTGTTTAGAGGAACATTTTCTGATGCTGCTGGCTTCCTTCTAAAGCTGTCTGTGCACTCTTCTGGATGATCCATGTAACATTCAGAAATGTATTCTCATGACTAATTAAGTTGCCTGCTAACTACTTCTGACACACACAATTGTTCAACATAATGAATTCAGCAATAAAAATATAGCAAAGCAAGTAAAGATCACACAATGGATTCTTTAGCCCCAAACATGCATCTTTCAGATTTAGTTGGGAAAAGAGCACATTTAATTGTTTCCCATAGGACCAACCACAAATAAAGCAAAAATGTAAATATTTGTCTGAAAAACGGCACCTCTGCTAGCAGCTAAGTCAAAGCACTGCCAAATGCAGGACAAATTTTGATCTCAGTTTGCAACGAGATTATTGCTGAAGTTGGAAGAAATACCGCAGGGGGGGAAAAAGGGCCTTTCACACTATTAAACAAATATTGTGTGTAAGGCTGCATCCCACTGAAGCTGGAGGGTGCAAAAGAGAAGTTAAAAAATAGGAGCTTAGGCAAATTAAAAAAAAAATGTGAGCAGATCATCACCTACAAGAGAGGCCCAGAAGAAGTCAGTGAGAGCCTACAGGATAATACTTTTGGAAGTAAAATATATTTTACAGATGGAAGTAATGATAACTCTCTCCAGACTGCCAAGAGAGGGACATGAGAAAACAACTGAAAGGACAATACTTGAACAAGCCCTGAGAGGAGCCTTGCACAAAGAGCTGTTCTTTGACCCACAGGCAGTAGAATGGTGGCTTGTTTGGTAAATGCCTAGGTATAATAATCTGTCTTTTTAAGGTGTTTGGAATTAAAGAGAAACTTAGCCTTTCCAAGGCTTCTTGTCAAATCAGTAAAGAAGACATCTAGTTCCAGGTAATGGCTCAGTTCAGGAAGTCATAAGAAGAATCAGTCAGACCATTGCTTAATATTTCAGTGAAGATCACCTCAGACCACATGGGCCAGCAACAATCCAATGCATGATCAGCGCTTGTGTCATCCAGGTATCTAAATGACTTTCTCAGAAATGACATAAGCTTCTCAGCAGATGAGCACTATAATTTAAAAGACAGACATGGCTATGCGCATGTATATTAAGAGAATTACACAATTAAACAGTTGCTTAAAGACAGAACCAGGTGTTTATGAAAAGACTGGATGTGGTACTCAGTGCCATGAACTAATTGACAAAGTGGTGTTAGGTCATAGGTTGGACCAGGTGATCTCAGAGGTCTTTTCCAACCTAGCTAATCATGTGATTCTGTGATTCTGTGACATAACCCAGCCTTCCTGACTCCCAGTCCCCTGCTGATACCAGCTGGATCATTTTCTTCCTTATCCTTCAAAACCAAAGAATTCAGCTGTATGTCAAAATTGTATAGCAGTGTTTTCCAAAACTTGCATGTAAAATTCTCTGCTGGATCCCCAGGAGATGTGATACACATACCATAGGCCTGGGGGTACTCACCTTTTTGAACACCTTCAGTGGCACATACTGGACTTTTCAAAGGTACTGCAACTTACATCCAAAGCCACCCTTGCTTTTCATCTCCTCTCCAGTCCTCTTCTAGCCTTCCTCTAGGGCAGTATTGGCACAAGTATCCAGGTTTTACTACTGTCTTCAGCAGTGCTTTAACCAAAGGAGTATTTCCTGCTGCCATTTTTGTGGATCTCTCTTGTTGTGCTGTCCGTACTGCATAAAGGGACTGAAACATGGTGAAGGATCTTGCTGTCGCCTACTTTTGAGTCATATGTTTTCTCCATTCATGTATTTGTAGGTTATACATAAAGTATAGTTAATAGGTAAAAAAAACTTGAAGTGACCAAGCTATTTTTAAATACTTTGAAATGTTCTTTCTCCTGTAGTTAAAGGAACGTTAGCTAAATATAAGTACGTAGACATAGAATGATGAGAGTAGGCTTCTTTTTTAGCCTTTTTATGTACAATTCCCAGAGAGTTCATACAACTCACTAATGGTGAACTAATGAGATAAAGCTTGTAGCTTGTAACAAGCCAACCTCTTTACCTACCACACTGCCCTTGCCTTCTGATGGCCACGTCACCACAATTATAGAACAGGAAATTTTTTAAAAAAGGAACTGTGGTACTTTAATCTACATAATACAGTTTTTAGTAGAGGACAAACACACTGTTGATGTAGGTGACTTATTACAAATACTCACATTGCATGTGGTTGACCGAAATGGCACAAATTCAGATTCTGACTGAAATGGATTAAGCTGCATGTTTCTGGCCCATCACTATAGTTTATAATTTCTAAAGATATCCATGCACTGCACAGATGGTAGAGATCATTTAGTCCAAAAGAGTCACAAAGAAACAAGTTTTAGTGATAATTTGGGATTTTTTTGCTTGCATAGTCTTTAAGGTGACTATAACAAAGAGAAGAATTAAGAGAAAAAAGGGCTGGCACTCTGTGTGGAAGGTAATGCTGTAGTCAGGACAGTTGTCAATTTTTTTTTGATCCATCTGTGCCTGAACTTCAAGAGAACTTTTTTCTTGACAGCATCCTGATTGAATCTCAGCCCTACACAGCACCTCAGAGTGAACACAGAGTTTGGCAGTGTCATGTAGAAGATTGCTTCTGTTTCTGGGATAGAGGTGAAAATACCTATTGAACGTGGTGTCCCTAGTATGACAAGGTAAGGTTGTCTCTTCCTTGCAACTCTAGTTCTCTCCTACTTGCACTTTCAGTGATCTGGGTTATGCTTTAACCTGGACATCTGGCAAAGACATGGATAACCAGGCTAGCAGGGTCAAATCCAGGCATCTATCTGGCCTGAACATAGGCTTGTTCCTGGAGCTGGAAGAATTTGGAATAGTGATGACTCTGGCACAAGTTTTCCTTATAAAGGACAATAGAGATAATGATCAGAACAATTATGCAAAACTCACCAAAACTTTCAGGAATTTACAAGTAGGTACTGATAAATATTCAAGTAGCAATTGGTGGGATTGCAAGAGCAAGTCTTTCTTTTCTAATCCAAACAAAGCAGAGAACAAACACCAAGATACCATGAGAAAAGTAGTTATGATGACATTAAATATATTATAATTAAATATATTTATTAAATATAATAATTATTTAACTAATTAAATATATAATATAATGATACTAAAAAGTGGAACTGAAGTAAGAAGTGGTTGCTAAATGTTAGCAAATACAGTGTGGTAAGGAAAATCTATAAAATAAGTATAAACAAACCAAAAGACATGTGGGGGAACAAAATTCTCAGATTGTAGATAACTCTACAAACATCAGAAGGTACCTCCAGTATTGTCTTATTGAATTGTAAGCAGAGAAAAAGCTGTTTGAAAAACATTGAAAGACACTGTGTTTATACTGCTTTTATAAAATCCTTTTCCTCAGCACTTATCTGTCCATATGTTTCCATTTCAACTTGGTAGTTATTTTTGACTCACAGCAGGTAAAAAAGAATGGGGAGCTTTTTGTTTGTTGACACAGTATTTATAATGCTTTAAGGGAGTGTCTCTGTGGGTACCTTCCCTCTGTGCCTGACTGGGGGTGGAGGGAGAAGCATGGCTTATTCTCATCCTATCTACCACCTCCTTCAGGGCTGAGAAGCCGATTTCTGTCTTTGTATCAATGCCCTTGGCCTCCTGCTAGCTTTTCAAACACATGCCTCCAGGCTCTCATGCTGCCCAAACACTCAAGAGAATTTCTCCCAGAAACATCTGCATAGGCTGCCTTGTAATTTCTCTTCAGCTCTCCCTTAAAACTCTGTTTTTACCATATTGTCTCTGTGAGTTTGCATGAGACCTACTAGATAGATGGATATTTGTTTCACCGCTTCCTTAGGCTTGTTCCCTTGTCTGCTTTTCTGCCTATCTGCTGCATCTTTTCCTAGCTTTAAACTGCAGGTTTTTGGGGCCAGAACTGTCTTCTCATGTGCTACTTAAACAAGGTCCTGTACAAAGGCTGTCATTCCTGGCACAAACACCTCTTGTCTCTCTAGCACACAATGGATCAGCTGTGGTAGTTGTCAATATATCAAATTAATATTTTTCTGGATTTAGGTCACTCCCTAGAAACATCCTTACAATCAGTACCAAAGTCTTCAAAAGGGCTGCTGAGGTCCTGAGAGAAGAGATGAACCATGGTTTGATGTACTTGTAACATTCTGGATGATGCAGGAGGCATATCTGTCCTGCACAGAATCCTGCCCCTCACCTTCAAACCCAGTTTCAGGATTAATGAATTTAGTGGCAAACCCATGCCATACGTCCCTGTAGGCAGGCCATCATCTGAGAAGCATCTAAGGACTAGACCCTAAAGGGCATTTAGGCTCCTATTTAAGTGACCAATATATGCCAATTCCAATAGGAAGGGAGGTTTCCAAATATGAGTTATTTTTTAAAAACTGGTACTCCCTCGTCACTCAGGCATTGTACAGTCAGACGGTAACTTGAGACCTTGTATAACTTTCATTTTCCTAAAAGATCAAGAAACTTCCTAGTTACATTACAGCCCTTGTGCTAAAAGGGCACACTTCCCTTTCTTCTCAGGGCTGCATTAGAAGATATCTGTGGAGGAAACCAAAATGATGAGACTGTCATTGCCTCATCAGTTCTTCTGCAACCCGGTTTTGCATTAAGAAATAGATTTGAGTCAGAAAAATCAATTGTTACAGAAATTGTGGTGCCTTGTGGGAAGGAGATGACAGTGAAACAGAACTGTGGGTGAGGGGGGTGGTAGATAGAAGCAGGGTATGATGAGTGGAGAATGGACTCTCTGGGTCCTCACTAAGCACTGTGTAGGTTTTGGTGGAGGGATCATGTTACTGTCAACACCACAGGCTCTAATCTTATTGTCCACCCTGTTTATCAGATCCTGCACACTAATACAATATAACTGTCCTTAGATCAGACACAGATGAGCAGCTTTACTAAAAAGAGAAAGGTCCAGCTGGAGCAGTTCCCTTCAGAGTTATGGCAGAGTGGTGGTGAAGAGCTTCAAACATTTTTAATAGGAAAAGTTGTGAATCTCTACCCTAGCAATCCATCTACAAACAAGGACATAATGGGTCCGTGAAACTACCCAATTAAAATATATCAGCTATATTTATTGACCTGCCTGATCAGATCACTGGGGTTCGCTTGAAAGGCACTGCACACACTGTTGCAGCTGACAGCAGCACCTGCAGCCCAGCCCTTCGGCGTATGAACCTGGGGGTCAGATTTCCCAGGTAAAAACAAAGACATTCTGGATTATTAGACCCCCTGCAAAGCTGATATACTTTCTTTTTACATGCGCAAATTCACTGCTGAAACCTGATCCTTGAAATGTTACTCTTTATAAGAACCCGAAGGGCTTGGTGCTAAGCAAAGGCAACCAAGACATGTATACCCAAGACTGCCTGGTCCCTGTTAATATTTTTCTGGATTGGGTTAAACTTTCGGAGCATATCAGCTGCTTTTCCTTCAGGATAAACATTAAAAAAGCCACCAGCTCATCTGGAAAGGGAGGGACCTCCACCCCTACTGAAGTCACAGTGGAGCTGGAGCGGGAATGCCCAAGGGGATGCTGATGCAAGAGGACAGTGCAGGAGATAACCTTGGTTGTGCCTGTGTGCCTATTAGGAAAGCAATGCAGAGCACACGGCTCTGGTTTCACCAAGGTTCTGTATGTGCATGTGGAAAAGAATGTGAGAGGTACCTGTTTTGATGGGAGTCCTTATTCTTTGTCTCACAATGTTCGTGCTTTGTACAGGCTTTCCCCTCAAAGGGATTTTCTATTTTGCAATCTGATCCTTACCTAGTAGCTTAGCATTGAAAGCTCTCCACCACATAATACAGGACTCTGGGCACAATGAATCTTTGTTATCAGTCTGTCCTTGCTGAAGAAATCGAGACCCCCATCTCTTCAGCTTAATATGGCTTATAGCTGGTTAACAGCTCCTGTTAATGAAGTGGCACCAGTTGCTCAGTATGGTCTTACATAGTATGAAACACAGACAGAGACCAGTCTTGAGGCTGGTCCCTCACTGTCCCCCTTCCACAATTTGTTTAAATAAGCAAGAATTCCTACCTCCTTTTCTTCACATTTTTTTCCTTTTGAAGTTCATGGCACTTTGCAAAATGTTGGTAATTTTTTGTATTGTAGAAAAAGGTAAGGGGTTTTTGTTTGTTTGTTTACAAATCAGCTCCTCTTTTTCTTTTTTTTCCAGTTGGAAGGGACCTTTAAATTTTCATTACAAACTCCCACAGCACTGAGAGTCTTCGCAGAGGGATTTCTTGATGCTGATAGCTATTGGTGCAAATTACATTGGTTTCTTGATGTCTTCCCCTTACTACTTTACATTTACTAAATGAACTTTTTAAAAATCATGTTATAGGTGTTTTAAAAAGCTGCTTAGAGCCAGGAAAAAAGAGTGGGTCAGCAGTAAGGAGAAGTGGTGGAAACGATAATGCTTGTCTGTTGTATAGCCAGGCAATTCTCAGATACAAATGAGAGGATGTTAACAGCTGATCCCAGGACACTTGGAGCCAAAGAAGTTGAGAGGAGGAGAGACAGAGAGGTAGATGGTGAAAGAGATGCTTAGAGCTGTTCAGTCAATCCATAACAGAGCAAAAGGAGGATGTTACCACTTCATTGCTGGTGTCTAGAGCATTTCATATCCCCTAACATGGTGGGTAAAAGCACAAGGGAGCCTGCTGGACTCTGAGCTGCTGCTGGGCAGTTCGTGATAATTCTGTAGTGCACAATGTGTTGCTCTTAGCTGGATTAAGGCATTTAGACAAAGATCAGTATGGTGGATTGTGTCAGAAGGCCCTTAAAAAAAAGGATTGAAATATGTTGATACTAATTCTAGAGGAACTGGTTTCTGCAATTTTTGTCAGGGCAAATGGCCATAATTCTAAGTGAGAATTTTGTTTACTGCCTTAGGCTGGGTTTTGAAAGGTATTTAGGTGCTGAAAGATGGAGTTAGACTTATACTAAGACTTTCAGAAATATTGTCTGCTTGCTAAAATCTTACTTTGCACACGTCTGATTTGTTTGCACTTAAATAACTCAGAAATCTGGCTCTGTCTGCCTAATAAGTACAGAAAAATAATGGGAGTTCAGATTAAAAAATAGCAATTTTTTTACAGTATCAGGATTGGCATGCTGTTAAATTGTTAACACACCAGAGTCGGGATCTCTCACAAGCTGCATGGAACTAAAAAGTCAAAATAAAAAAATGGTCACCTAAACAAAAAGAGAATGAAGAGAGTGAAGAAAATGCAAGAAGTCTGCTTTATAAAGATCCTGTCATGCAGATTCAGATTATTTACTTTTGGCCTTTTTTTTTTTTTTTTAACCCTTTCTCTAGGGAATCATTAGATGAATGTAGAATTGTAAATTGAGTATATAGATCTTTCTACACATTTGCAGAATGAGAGATCTGAAATATCATAACCAACATTCTTAAAATTGGTAAGGACAGTTACTTGTTCAAGAAAGTTAAATATATATTCTGTGATTCTGTAATATCCTGCAACACTGAGCTAATCAAACTGAGGTGTTCTAATCATGAGTATGAGCCTTCAGTTTGGTTTTTTTTTTTTTTCTTTTTCTTTCTAAGGGTGAGAAATAGAATGGTTCTTGAATATGTAGATCAGTATAATTTAATTAGCTTTTATGACCAGGACTCCTCAGAGATAACTATAAAAGTCAATTAGACTGTATTAAAATGCAGCCATTTCCCTGAAGCTTCTGTGAAACAGCCCTTACTTATTCAGGAAAATGGTAAAAGTCTAGATATCTTAATATAATAAAGATATGCTTTTTCTATGTCTATAGCCACATAGAAAGACCTGACTGTTGTTGTTTTCAATATAACTGACTTCTTTCTTTCACGGTGCCTGAAATGCATTGTAAGGTACAGGTCAGACCTTGAATTTATGCATTTACATGCTGTCCTGGTCAGCCAGTGTTACAGCATGATCTTGCAGTCTGTTTAAAATTGGATTTGAAGAAGGTGGTTAGCAAAGTGTAGTGCCTCAGGGCAAAAGCTGATTATCTGCAGGAATCAGGAAAGGGCTGTGTCCCAGCTGTACTCCCCCTCCTAATTCCAGATGTTACACACACAGAGCTGGCTGAGCACACAGGAAGATGTGCAAACATTGAACCACACAGTCAGATGATCACATCTTAATTGATGCCTTCTTTCCTCATCCTTGCCCCTCTGCATTGCAATCAGATCTTCATCTATGGTATGTTTAAAAGCAGCTCTGAGGTAGCACTTGGTGACCATCCAGCATTTACCTGCTTGGTCTGTCTCCCCCTGCCCTACCACAAGGCCACAGTCAGTCTGTGCATAATGGCTCTCTGCCTTGAGATAAAGTTGTCACCAATGGTCTTGTCTTTGGCACACCCTGAACTTCAGGTTTCTGCTGAAGTGGACAATTTTTAGAGCAGGAATCACAATTACAATTTTGGTATCTCTAATGAACATTACAGACATATATGACTACATTACATTTAATTTTTAGGTTTGCTCTTTTTCCTTGGAACAACATATTCTGGCCATTACAAAGAGCATGATTCTACTTTTAATTGTCTTGATCCAGTACACACTCTCTTAAATATTAGTAAGCCTATTAATGCTGGGAATGGCTCATATTATTCCTGCAGGTATGGATTACCCAGAGCAGAGGTGGGGAGGGGTCTATAGTATCTTGCCCACCAGCAGTTTGGTCTTGAGGGAAGGAATGGCAAAGCAGCTGGGCAGCTTCCCCATCACTGCCACATGCATCTGGCCCTGAATTCCAGCACAGCCTTATTTATTTCAATTAGCTCATTAGACCTTTCCAGCTCCATGCTTATGTCAAAAATAAATATTTGCTGTACAGCACGTCACACTACCCAGTATCATGTTCTCTGCGTAGAGAAAGTCCTTGCAAAACATACCACAAGGAGCTTGTTGTAAATTTGTTGTGAGAATCTTCACTCTGGCTTTGCCTGATTTTATAGGATTAAAGTCTCAGAGTTGATGCTGCATTAGTGTGGTGTTTCTATGGAAATTACTGTATTTCATAATAAAGTGTGAAGCAAACAGAACTCATATCAAACTTGCAGCAGATAAGAACAAGCATTGTCTCAGAATCTCAAGTTCTTCTCCTCTTTTTTAAGGCATAAGGAGAAATATTTGAGAGTTAGCAACCATGACGCTAAGGTGGAATCCCTTGCATCGATGTAGTTAATCTGTCAGCAATTCCATCAGCAAACCTATTTTTCAGACCTGTTAACTGTGGTCTGAAAATCAATTTCAGACTTAATCATGGACAAAGCAGTGCATTCCACTGTTCTGCATGCAAGTGATACATATATATCACTTGGAGAATAGACTCCAAAGGTCTCAGACCATGAGAAATTTAATGCTTATGATACTTATGACAGAATATCACCGTCATGCTAAAGACTGCAGAAAACTAGACAGAGTAGTTGATTCAAATGCAAAATAGTGTTAGTCTCTGCTGAAAATTCTTTGGCCTTTGGCCTTATTGTACAATCCAAGGCATGTAAAAGTCGTGCTGGAATTTGCCTCTTGTCATATCTCATTGCTTAATTATTAAACATGTTTGGTATGGTACAGTTGCTCTATAATAAAAGTATGTCATTACCTGAGCAAACAAAATTCCTCGTGCTGTTGTCCTCCTAGATATAGGAGATAAGGGCCAGGGCTGCAGCTCCTGGCTGAAGCAGGGCCACATAGCTCTCCAGCGTGAAATGGTATTATCATCTCAGGGCAATGCTGGCACTCACAGAGCAACAAGGCACTGCATTTTCAACTATTTATTGTTTTCTTTGTGAAGGAACAAATCCTGCACCCTTCTGTCCAGCTGGTCAGACCAGGGGGAGAAGACACGACAATGATCCTTTGGCATTGGAAAATGCCAAAGCCTTTGGAGCAAGGGGCTGGAGATAAAACTGGCAGTGATATCATGTCAGAGCACCAAAATTACAAAGGTTGTTGCACTTCTCAGTACACAGAGGAGAGATAGATGGGAGGCAGCATCTCTGTTTAGCACCTAAAAACTGAGACACGATACATCCAAGTTAATGGCTTTTCACTTAATTGGTTTTATCATTTTCTGTGCAAGTGCAAAACAGCCCCTTGAATTAGAAAGGGAGCAAAACAGGTGTGAGGCTCAAATACTGATGAGTATTTGACAGACTCTGTCCACCTCTTGGTCCCATCACAAGGTCTGACCCCCCTCATCTGAATGCGCAGCCCAGCACTGGGCCAGGCAGTGACTCTGAGCAAAAGGAAACGCCATGAATACGTAGTGACCTCAGGTCCCTGCAGCATCTTTGCCAAGGTGCCTTTAGCTGCAGGGATAATGAACCTGTATGAGCTGTGCTGTGGCGCAGCAAAGGACTTGACTCAGGGAGCTGCTGAGCTCTGGCATCATGACTGAGCTATTTATGAAATGCAGGGTTTCCCTAAACAGAAAATTGTAGTTGTGGACCGCCTGGGAATGTCTGTAGAGTGCTTAGTTTTGGGTTTGTTACTGGGTGAATCTGGGGAGTCAGGCAGACAGCATCCTGGAAATGGCAGCAAAGTGTGCTGTGAGTACTTCATTGGATGTGATGCTGCTAATTTATCTTCATCCGTGGTTTGTGTTACATGCCAGCCTGAAAACTGGGGCAGTTGAGGTGCAGGCAGACCCCTGCAGCCATGTGAGCGGTTCCCTCCAGTGCGGAACCAATGCTGGCAGTGGGAGTGGTGGCTGTGCCAGTGCCCCAGCCAGTCCAGCCAGTGCTCCTGGCTCAGTCCCCTCAAGGCTTCTCCCCCTCCCCACAGCCACGGTGGGCACCAGGGTTGCTGTCAGCTGCTGTCATCATACAGCGAGTGTCCCTTCCTGCTGTCTCAGCTCTGAGCACCGCAGTGCAGGTCTGGGTCTGTTCATCTGCTGCAGAGGTGGCAAATTTTGGCAGAGGGCAAGGCAGAAAGCTGGAGGGAGCTCTTAGGCTGGGATCTTATTCATGGAGATACAGTTTTTCCAAGGCAGTCAAAAACCTTATACAGGAATTCTACAGTTCATATGTCATCTCTAGTGCAAGCTGTGCACAACAATTCTATAGCTTTATAACCATATAATCTAGCTGTATTTTCCAAAATAAAACACTGAGGCTATTTTTAAAAAAATCTGGAAATTATTTTCTTTTGAAGTCAACTAACTCAGCACTTGCAAACCTAATAACTTTATAAAAAAGAGCTCTATGCTGAACCGTGGGCCATCCCACCCTATAAAGCTTTTCAATGAACTGGAAATGATTTCTCTTCAGTGTCTTGACCTCAGGGCTCAAAGGGGGATCCAGCAGCAGCCCCATACAAAAGCCCATGTGGGAAACATTTAATTTCCCGAGATGCTACTCCCACGGTATACACAAAGAGGAATTGCTTCAGACGTTGCAAAGTGAGTTTTATGAATCATGAAACTCTGTCAAAGTAGGGTGAAATACAAGTAACTGAGAAATTAAATAAATATGTCTTCTCTCTCCATTATCATGCACAAGTTGGAGGATAGAATGGACAAAAATAAAAGTCCTATAGAGAAAAGCTGATGTAAAAGCCTAGTTGAGAAGGTCCTTTAGTTTTTTTGAAGAATCTCTTGTCCAAATACTAAAGATCTGTGTAAGGCCTGGCTGTGTTTGCTGTACACGGGAGTCCTCTTTTTGCAGGGGCAGAGGCTCTAACTTGATTCGCCTGGAGTGGGAGCACACACACTGCTGCAGTCCACAGCCTGAGACACTCTCCTGCCTCCTGTGCTAATACATTATCTCTTGGATTCATCTGTGACCTCTTGAGATATTCTGTCTTTACCACTCAAGCTTTGCTTGTCCCTTTCCCAGGAGGAAACCTGGAGTTTTTCCCATTGTGAATTAAATTAATGAGAAAAGAATCTAGGGAAAATTGGCTATTCTTTGTCTGATTACCTTTAGTTATCCTACTAGCCGTGTTGGGGTTCAGCATTACTGAAAGAATGAACAATAATCTAATTAATATGCTTACTGTACTAGAAGAGAATCTAAAGATGTATTCAGCTTGTCGCAGCATGCACTTTTAAATTTTTTACTCAGCAGTAACATTAAAACAGCCAGATTTTCAGCCCTGCAAACTGTGGATAATGAATTTCTTTCATCCCAAACAATTTACTCCCCTGTGTATTTAAACACTTAACCAGATCAGTTGTATTTGTACCAATGCATGCTCTGACGTGCAGAGCAATGGAAAAAATGAGCAGTCAGTGTGCAGTAATGATTATTTTCTTGGTAAATGTTTTTTTTCTTAAAATGATAGAGAAAAAGTCACATATTTTTCAGTCACAAGTGAGCACTGTTTACACAACCAACATGAATAATGATAACAAGTATATTCCTTCCTGCCCTCACTCTCTTTGGATACTATCCAGTGTTGACTGAAGTCAGGGAGAGCTCACTGTTGACTTCTCTGGAGCAAGATGGGATTTTTCTGCCTGCAGTTGCATTCCCCTCAAATGAGCATAGCTCTGGAAATGCAGTGTGGATGGAAAAGTCCCATGGAGAAGGCAGAGTTCACTGTACTCAGGGTTAGTAGGGTTACCCTCCGGGGCCCAAAACAAGGTCGAAGTTGGGAGGGAGGGAAAAAAAGAAGAGTTGTAAAATAAAGGTTTGCACGCTTTTTTCCCCCCGCCATTCTAGTTTCTGAGGCATTTATTTATATTTGGTTGTATTTTTAGGCTCTGTTCCAGAAGCAGATTGAAGAACGAAAAGCTTTGTGAAATGAAAGTTAGGATTTCTACATGATCACTTCACTTGAAAAACTAATGTTCAGAAAGAAATACCTCACCCTGCTACACTTCTTAAAATACAAATATTTTGTACAAATGCAATATTAAGCTAGCCACATGAATCAGGTCTCAAGAATATAATTCTCCACTTTTAAAATTTGATATGTCAGCACAGAAATGATGCCGTAAGGAGCCCGTCCTTTCATCAGGGGTTGATTTCCATTTCTTTTACAAACTTGCGTGGGATGAGACTTTTCACTTACAACGCACATAAACAATTTTTCAAAGCAACTCTCAGAAATGCAATTAGTCATTCCAGCAAAATGGAATTTAGGAGAAAGCTTCCTGCCCTTCAGAGAACGAAAAAGGAGCAGGGCTTGGTCTGTGGGGATGGGATTCACCCTGGGCGAGGGGTGATGTGGACTGGAAACAGGCCCAGGTCATCAGCCTTTGCCTGTAGTGGCAGCTCTGCCTGAGCAAGTAAGAGCTCACATTAACTTTTCATTTGTGCACCCGTAAGGGAAGAGATTTGGCTTTGGCTGCTGGCTTCTTCAGTCCTTCTGGCTCTCTGGGGTGGTTCCTCTCAATTTCAAAGCGTATCAGCTGGGGCTATTCATGCAGTTGTAAAAACAGTGCGGGTTGATGAGAGTCACTCCCCACTAGGTGACCCCTGGAAAACCTGCTCAGTCAAGGGCAAGAATTTCTATCCCATCTTGGCTGGAGAGAGATTAAATCGTTCGATGTTTCCCCATCATCAGCATCCTCGCTGTGGAAACACGGCAGTCAATTTTTATTGTGGTTCGGCAAGGCTGTGCTCAGCGCTGTGTATTTCCTGCTTGGCATCCACCTTCCTTGCTTTTAAAATTCATTACGGGTAATTTGTTGTGAAAGAGACTATCGAGTCTGTATGTCTTGACCACCCAGGTCTATACATTCCTATTGTCAGATCTATATACTTCTGCCATAACAAAAGCACTGGAGAGCAGAGCATATGATAAAGTGCTCCTAAGGAGGTCACTGAATCTTAATCTTTGCCTTACACCCTGTTTAGCACCGTTTCTTCTGAAGCTGTGCAGATATCAGTGCAGCTGTATATTTTCAGCATATGCCACTGCAAAATAAATTATTCAGGATGGTTAGATTACTTATAAATGACACCAATCAATTAACACCACAGCCGGCGGTCTTTGGGGCTTTTGTCACAGGCCAGGATGGTACAGCTCTCAACTCCACGTTTCCCAGTCTGAAGGATTATGGTAATGACATCTTATTTTTATTGAATTTTTAATTGATGAGTAATATCTCTGGACTTGCTGTGCTAACATTAGGTCTAGGGAGAATTAATCTCTTGAAGGAGAACATGATACAAGTAGAGCTGCCCTTCTGCAAACAAAACCCCCATTTACATGTGGTACTAAGCAACCACGTGAGTTTGCTGCTGTCAGTTGTCAGAGTCTTTCACAATCCCTTGCACTGAAGATTTGTCCCTTTTCTTTACATGGGCAGCACAGGCCTTTGCAGAGGTCGCACATTGACATGTGTGTCAGTGCTGTCCTGTAACAAGGTGAAAAAAGTAGGGTGGTTTCAGGTCATGTGAAACAGTGAGCAGCAGCCTCTATTGACCCCTGGGCTGAAGATGCCACGTTTCTTTCTGCAGGTTGGAAAAGCCTCAGGTCTCCCCCTTCTGCATCACAGTGTTTCCACCGGTGCTACCAGCAAGGCCACAGGATAGCAAAGTCTGCAACCCTCTTAGAAAGGAACAAACCCTACTGGTGGCTACTGAGCCACAGAACCATGAAATCAAATATTTGTTCCCCTTTGTTGAAGCAAAAAAAAATGGGATCCCTTCTTCCTTCCAAAATACCCAGCCCCTGGGCAGACTGTGCTGGTGCGTGCTCTTGGTGTGGATATAGGATGACCCACACAGAGAGCTGTGCCTAAATACTGGCAAAGAATAACACAGCTGATCAATGTTTTCCATGTTGCTTTAAAGAGCAGTAAGGTTTCGCGATGAGGGATAAATACTATTATCATGCATTTAATGTGAGGTTTAAGGACAGAGAGTAGTATAATACTAAGTTTCTCAATACAGGTTGAACATATCATTGAATTGCTTGAGTGTTTTATATTTACATCTTCCTTGTAGCCCTATGAGCTAAAATCAGGCTGTTCAGAGTCCAGTTGAATTAACTTCATAAAGTCCCTGAGAATAATTTAAAAACATATACATTGTGTACTGACATGAACTGATTCATTAAAGATGATGGTAGAGTCTGAATTGGAAGGTGCAGTGAAGATGATGATGAATTTTAATGTGGCCAGTGGCTACTGTTCAGCAGATATGAAATTGGAAATCAATGCTAGCTATTAAATACAAATGGATGCCTTATATCTGAAGCAGTCTTCCATTCCCAATCTTTCAGCATGCCAGAGGAATGCTGGAATGAAGGAAGAAAGCCCAGCCTTTCAAGGGAGGGTCTGCCAGTGCTGCTGTCTGTACTTTCTGTTCATAGCTGGGGTACATCTCATACTCTGTGAAATGGATCCACAGCAAATGCTCCCAACTCCCACATGCTTGATGTGGTGGCACTACTAAGTCTAAGCCTCAGTCTCTCTGTCTGGGAGCTGCATGATTGCATCTGAACAGAAACTCATACATATTTCTAGACCTCATGGTCAGAAAGAAAATCTTTGAAGGGTAATGAGTGTGTAATGGATTCGATGATGCCTGAGCTCACTGGCACCTGAAGACTAGCCCAAGGCAAATTAGAGTGCAAACTCTAAAAGCAGTGAGTGACTGCACCACAGCTGGAAGGGGCTGCTGGAGGAGTGTGGCATCTCAGGCCACTCTATTCTGGCCTATGAAAATGCTGTTGGATGGTCCCCTAGCTTCTAGTACGGTGCCAGGAACGGGTGGTGGGTAAGTCTCTGCCTGCCAGAGAAGAAAACTCCCCTGTCAATGCAGCTTCATGTAGCAGTGGAGACACCACTTGTTCTTGGGGGAGCAGCGAAAGCCTAGGGAAACTCTGTGTTGTATTTTGCCTAGGGCATCAATTTGCTATAATCCAGTTGTGCTCCCATGTAATGCAGAGACAAAGTGTTTAAGCCTCCTAAGCAGTGTTTGTTACTTTGCTTTCTACCATCCCTCATTTTAACATGCGTGGATGACAGAAATCACTTCACTTTGTTTCTTTGTAATAAAATATTGAATGAAAAGGTAGAGACCGAAGTGTCTCCTCCACCAGCAGCAAAGCAATGAGGAAATAAGCATCCCAATCTCATTTAAATATTTGCTGGCTCTGTTGACACTGGAACATAGAACTAAGTCCCTAATTAAATGAGAAAACAACAAACACAGCTAGTAAACTATTGGTTTTCATACAGTGTGTAACAAAAGAAGCACCATACTCTAAATGTTCACCCTCTAGATCTCTTAAGCTGTAATAAGTGCAGTTTAACACGTCCTTTATGAAAAAAGGAGAGAAGCCTTTCCTAGGATGTGGGCAAGATGGATTTGTGGCACCTGTGCACTGGACACAAACACAAATTCTACTGTGTGAGCACAATAGTGGTATTGGTGTAATTAGCTCATCTTAATTCCACAGACAAGTCCCAGTCAGCACAGCTAGTCCACAGAGCTTGAATGGGGCAGTCCACAAAACATCAGCCCTAGTAAGGAGGGACAGAAACACATCAGCTGTGCTACCTTATTTTTTATTCTGTGTCAGAACTTGTCTGACTCCTGAGAAGCATCTCCCATTATGTATTTTAATTTTACCTAGCAATGTTTCCCATATGATAACATTATTTTTCTCATCTCCATGTCATCCATGACCTGCGTTGGCACCATGTACCTCTCTCTCCTTGGCTAATGTGTATAAATTTAGCCAGTAAGGTTTAATATTAGTGATTTTCAGCCATTTTGGCTGACATTTTTATAATATTAGAGGAAGATTTCTGTTTGAAGTTTATTGGAGGTGGTGATCAAAAGGTGGGGGAGGGCAGAAGTGTTGCTAAAGCATCTCCAGGAAGCATCCGTTTTATGAATGTCTGAGATTTTGTTTTAATTGATATTTGACATTTCGGCCAAGTCTGAAACCTCCAGGAATTTAATTGCAGTGAAATCAATGGTACACCAGAAGTAATGAGGTGTGCCTGAATCATCCTGAAATAGATATAATTGCTGCATAACTCACACAGCAGGTCCCAGTTTTCCCAGCCACAGCCTCATCGTTTTCCAAGAGAAAAGGTGTCAGGAGCCAGTGGGATAGAGCTTCATCAGTCAGGTGCTCTTGTTGCCTGTTTTGCTTTTGAATGTCATGTAGCAAACATCATTTGAGAAGAGGAAAGGGTGCTGGAAGAAGTGATGGATTGCTGGCACCCTCAGGGTGCTTCACACACGAGCGGTGGGGAAGATAAGTGTGGAAGTGTGATGCCAGGCTGGAGAAAGCACTGGTGCAGGGGACTTTGTTCAGCTGGGAGGTCTGGGTAGATATTAATGGTGTTCTCACTAGAAATGAGTTGTGATTTTCACTGCAGTACAGAAAAATCCCTGCTACAGGCCAAGCTAAAATGCTTCATGAATTATCAGCTGTCATCTACTGGAGTCACAGCTCTGAGCCATGGCACTTCATGGAGATCAGGGACAACAAGGTACTTGGCAAGCAGAGCTATGAAAGCTACTGTGACTAAGGAGTCTGTCCTCCTAAGGGACTCTGTGGTACATACATCCCTGCTCAGGATTTCTTGCTGTCTTATCTCTTCTTCCTTTCTTTCTCCTGGAGATTCCTAAGATGTGATGAACCCTAGATGTCTTCTGCTGCCTGAGGATGCCTGACTCCACACATCCTCTGCTGGAGACCAGCAAGACACCAGGTTTCAACTTATTTTGCTGCACTGCCTTCTCCACTGCAGGGGTTTCCTTATATGCAGACTAACTGTGCCTTAATTAAGGGCACTCAGCTGGGAAGGCAAGATATGCAGCCTGAAGGTAGGATTTGATGTGGGTCTTCCTACTGCAGCCTCCTTGGCCCCTCAGTGTTGTGTTAGATTGTGGATGAAAGTTGTTTTTGAAAGAAAGACAATTTGATAATTTAAGCCTTTTTTTTTTTTTTTTTTTTTTTTTTAAACAAATAGACCATTTACAAGCCCAGGGAGATGTAATGGGGATACACAGTCATCTGGACTTCTACTAAAAATAATACAGGATAAATATAGCTAATGAGTTCAGCGTGTATATGTCTTAATAGCCTTCCCCTGCTAGTCTAATACTGGCTCCTATCGTACATCAATGCTTCTTTCAACACATGTAAATAATACACAGAGCACAATTCAAATTCCCATAGAAAGCAACTTACATTTAGTTACAAACAGAAATAAGTGCAGCAGCAATCGCATAGATCCATTCAGGCAGTATATAAAAAGTTGGGCCAAATTCTGCACCTTTTGCTGACAAAAATAATACCTACTGACTTCCTAATGTCACTGTGATAAACAGGGCTAGATTTTCTGAAAGATCTTTATGTTGCAATATATTTAATATTAGCTCCCAATGCCAAAGGCACTTTTAAAACCTTCCATATGTCTAGCTAAAGCATGGTGGATGGGTTCCTACATTAATAGCGAACATAACCAGTCAATTAATATAAAGACTCTCTCCATAATCACCTGTCTTAGTCATACATCATCTAACTCCAGTGCTACAAATGCAAAACTTTTTTAAATAGCCAATTATTTGTCAACAAGGCAAAGATTTTAATGCAAGTACCCTGTATCTATCAGTGTAGCTTACATGAGCAGCTTGTCTAAAGTTCTCAACACTGGATACAAATATGAGATGTAAATTCCATTATACTATATGCCTCTGTGTGGTGAGCTGGGCCCCCTCCTTGGACTTTAGTTAGTCTGGCCATTCCTATGTTGCTCAAAGAAGCAGAGCACAGTGTGTTACACAAGGCCATGTGCAATGTCTGCTCCTTGCAGTGGCCATCTTAATTCACAAGTGTCATTGAGCACCACCACGTAACAACAGTCCCCACTCCACAACAGTTACTGCTAATTTAAACCTCAGCTTATACTGTGATCATGTTTGCAAGTTGCACTTGTGAGAATGTGTGAAGAAAATAACTTTCAGGCAAGCCTTCATGAGTATTGGTGTCCAAGGTGACAAGGGTATCAATAATATCATAAACCTTTGTTTCTGCCCTGAGATCTAAGTGACTGGACTGTGTGATATGTTCATTTTCTTGTCACAGGACCATTATTTTGTTTCACTCTGTTCTCTATTTCTATGATGATACCCCACTTCCTCATCAGAGAATCAGTTAGGAAAGAGCTCGTAGAGGTAAGGGGTGAAGGACGTGTTTGCTGTCTGATTCTTTGCAACAGCATGGCTTCTTCCAAAGTATTTTTGTCCGGACAAAGCACTGTATACAATTTACTTGTGGAAAGGGGCTTTCAGTATGAAAGTATGAAGCAGAAGTGGTGTATGCCTACCTCCTTCACCTTGGTCTTAATCTACATCTTCAAGGTTTGATCTTGTCCACATGAAGATGGTTCTGTTGACTTCAGTGGGATTAAGTATTAGAAATGTGCAGAGGGAATGACAGAAGAAAGTACTTTATAGCTAGTCTGCATGGAATGAATTGGAAATACCAGGTGCAAGTTCAGGGAGAAGAAAGATGCAGATGTTGCATTTTCTTCATTTAGAAACAGGCTTCCAGAAATCAATATTCTTTATACATAGTCCTGAAATATGCTGCCTAAGGTGACTTGGACACTACAGTGATGTGTGTCCTCAAAATCAGATCAATACAAACACCTGCTCCAAAGGTCTGCTTTAGTCATAACAAGTACAACTCCTGACTCCTCAGGACGTGGGCAGCTCCTGCAGAAAGTAAGCACAGACACATCTTCCAATCAAGTGTGCTTATTGGGAATAACAGTTCAGGTACAGTTTGCCTGTTAACCCACTCACTGTAGGAGGTTCTGTGAAGATCAGACCTGCTTGTAAGAAGTAGAAAATATGTGTTTAATGCAGCAAACTTTGATGATAAACATACGCTATATTGCTTCATTCAAATGTGTATGCTTGTTCTTTTTCTCCTCAAAACCTAAATTTGTTGTGTAGGCATATATAATAAATATAAAAAATTAATAGGGTGTCTTTGCTAGTACCTCTTTTTTTCTAGTATCACCTTACAACAGTTTCAAATTGAAAAATGATGGGAAGCAGTGAGGCAGAGTTTTCAGATTAACTGTTATAAGGGCAATGGAAAATTTCTAAGGCATCGCCAAAAATGTTTCCAATGTTCAACTGGATGTTGTACCAGAACATTTACCTTTTCATGACATTCTTACTCATGTTCATCCAATCACCAGTTTTCCTAGGAAACCCTCTTAGGGCTAGATTTGCTATACCTGCAGAAATCATGGAGACTGAACCTGTAGGAGGACACTCCTGTGTTAAGCCTTTCTGGCCTCATGTGTTTTGGGTGAGGTGGACTAATACAGATATTCCCATTTTCCTATGCCAAAGAAAGAAAAATATGCTAGAAATTCACATATGTGACACAATCATCAGAGATAAGCAGAAAAAGAATTTCAAAATTCACCCCCAATCCCAACTGGAAGCACACAAATCCCAATTTTTTCTACTGTACTGCATCCTTTTTAAAAACTATTTACATCTGAACTCAATTAAAACCAAATTTGATCAGAGCAATCAGTTCAAAGGCAAGATTACTTTACCATCAGTTATATTTACGAACACTGATTAGAAAGTACTGTGTATGCTACGGATCTTTTTTCAGATAAATATTTGCTTTCTTTAATTCAGACCTTTAATTCAAGGTATTTGCACTACCAGCATACTGTGCAGTGACATTCCCACACCAGCAAACTCCAGGCCTCAGTACCGTAGGGAATGCCTGTTTAAAAGGACACCATATCTGTTAAAAAGTATGTTTTTAGATGTTTGGGGTTTTTTGAGGGGGTGGTGAAACAACATGTCCAAAACCACCATTCAAATGCGGCGTGATGCCACCTAATATTTTCATATAATACATCAGCAAGATGGTATAGTTTGAAAGGAGTATCTGTTACTTTAAAGTCATTTTGCTCTCAGGAACTAAGGCAAACACATTTGTTTTTCTAAAACAGTCACCCTTAATGAGCCTGTGAAGAAGCTGTTTCTGAGAGGGGCATATTTGAGTGCAGCACTGTTATTCCTAACAAACTGGTCATATTGCATCATCAACACAAAACAATGAAACTAAAGGGCCAGGACCATAATTTGCTCTCTTGCGTACTGGTGTAACTCCACTGGGTCTGATCTTTGGGCACACCTGAGCTGAGCAGAGATGTCTTGGAAAAGCCAGTTATAGCCTGAAGGCTGCTCTGCTGTCCTGAGAAGTGGGTGTCCCACTGGGCTGGACAACAGATGGATAGAGCATCACTGGCTTGGCCACCTCCCTCCCTGCCTTTCCTCTTCCAATGTGCCAAGGGGTATGTGGCAGCTTGGTGCTGGATGGGAGCTCCCCAGGGAGAGGGCAACCAGCTCAGGAGACTGGCCGATTCCCACCTCCCTTTGCACAGTGGGGCTGAAGCAAAGCAGGGAAGCAAACATTGAATCAGACGGAATCAGTCCCCTTTCCTGGCATAGAACAGTTGCCAAAGCCCATTGCTTCTTATGCCTGTTGAAAAATAAGAAAGAAATCAGTATAATTTGGTAGAGTTTGGAGAAAGATGCCTTTCTTCTCTATTTAGATACTGAGTGGTCTGTGTCCTGATTGACTTTCGCAGTATTAACATTTTTAAAACACATTTTTTAATTAAAAGGGGCTGGAACAAATTTCCATTCTTGGTCCTGGATTGAGCACTTTGATTCAAACTGTGCTCTCAGTGAGGTTTCCAGCAAAAAGTTTGACAAAGTGTGG
The DNA here is from genome assembly GCA_013399855.1 of Oxyruncus cristatus. Taxonomy (NCBI): domain Eukaryota; kingdom Metazoa; phylum Chordata; class Aves; order Passeriformes; family Cotingidae; genus Oxyruncus; species Oxyruncus cristatus. The sequence goes on from VXAY01006698.1 coordinate 1,210,492, forward strand.
AGCTAATTCAGATTTGCATGCAGAGAATTAAGATCAAGATCTGCCCTTGACATTTGAGCTTTCCTCCAGTATAGATCAGGGGTTTTGACACTAATCCATCTTTAAGACTAGAATCTCATTCTATTTTTGCTATCAAAAAACCCTCTCCTGTGCTCTTTTTAGCAGCTCTGCAATGTTATGCTTGTGAATAAACCATAGAGTAAAAAAGTAAAAGTAGTAACTAAAATAGCAGGAACATGATCTACTAAGCATCATTGTCTGAGCAGTTCCTTCCCCCACATGCCAGCTTGTTCTCAAGTTATAAATCGTATCCTGAAATCTGCCCTACAAAGGAGCACCTGAGGAAAGCAGCTGTAGTACGCTAGGGCCCGTTACATCCCTACGTGTGCATTCACAACCGTAACGGATGAGGGTGAGAAAGCTACGTGGGCAGGGAAGTAATTGGAAGTAATCACAAAACAGGCTTGCATAAGTGAAATGATGCATACAAGTAGTCTTTGGAGATTAAAGATATTTGGGTTGGGAGAGGAGCTGTAATTGGAATTGACCTTGTAAAACATGCTCCCTTATGTTCAGGCTTATAATCATGGGTGGGCCAGATGATCTATTTAAAGATGCCTGGTTCACATTAACCACCCAGGTTTTAGAGTTGGTTTTTAGATGCTTGGTAGTATCAGGGAGAACAAATGACTGTGTTTGAATATTGATCCAGCTTACTTGCAGTTAATGGAAACAAGTGCAGATGTTTGGTGTAGCACCTCAGACAGCACTATCATGCAATACTTTGACATAAGAAAACACTTTCCTTCAGGAATATAAAATAGTAATAATCCAACTTCTAGGACAACAGATTTCTAGTTGCTGATCTCTAGATAGATTTTTATCTGGAACAGATGTTAGAGAAAAAGATCTAGTAAGTCCAGAGATTGTCCCTGAAAGATTTGGTCAAAATGAGTTCCTTTGACTGTAACACAGATCTAAATGCAATGGGACCAACACTAACAAACAGATTATTTTGCTCAGGAAAGCTGTGCATAAAACGAGTGCTGTATCTTTTAGTACGCTGGGGGGGGGCATGTGAAAGGTGGGGTTGGAAAGGGGCAAAGCAGATTTTTATGAGGAAGTCCTGGGCTATACTTTGCAGGATCTAGCTGTAACGAGTACCCCTCTCTGACTTTCTTTTGACCTCTAAAATAACTCAAACCAATTGTCTATGAAACAGACCAAATTCACGCATCTCTAAAAGAAAGAGTGTGAATACTGGATATTTTGAATTTGCAGAATTTTAATTATGCATCCCTGATGTAGGCTATAGGCTCCTTTTGGGGTTTTTTAATTAATTTCTTTGGTAAATACCGAGTCCCAGTAATTCACTGTCTGCCTTTGCAGGTACTGTTTCAAGGTTTGCTTCCTAGGCTGTTCCCTCCATCTGTTGTGCCCCTGTCACTGCTGTGGGGCCCTGGGAGCCTGGTGCCTCACAAGGGGTGGGCCAATGGGAAATAGGGTGAGACCAAGCTCTAGCTCCACAGAGAGGGAAATAGGATGGTGAAACACCTCTCTCTGAGCTGAAAGCTTGCTCCAAGCAAAGACCCTTGAGCAAGCTCCTGCCCCTGTGCAAGCTTCAGGGCTTCTGTGGTTATTATAATGTGTTTTTAAGTGTCCACATTAAATCTGTAGCTAAATTGCGTAGAATTCAGAACTGTAAATAAACTGTAGTCCTTCTCAGGCATGGTCCTTACAGTGTGAGAAAACACAAAATGCCTTAAACATGTTTGAGAATTGATGACTGAAACATGTGCTGATGAAAACTCAGGTTTTAGCAAAATTAAGTTTCTCTCAGAAATAGTTTGCTTTCCTCTATGTTATATATGAAAAGGTATTCCCCCCGTTCTTATCTCATTGGTCAAAATTGAGAACTTACTTTGTTTTCTGCCAAAACCCGAGTTTCCTGTAAGGAAACTCTGTTTTACCCCTGCACGCACTTTCTGACTGGTTTTATGTGTATAACATTCGTCACTGTAGTGTCTGGGTGTAGCACCACACTTCCAGGAAACCAAACCAAATTCACATTTGACACAAATGACTCAGAAACTTATATCAGAGTAATATATTAAAGCATGCTGTCTGTGTAAGAAATGGGAATTGTTAAAAATATTTTTAAAGAAATAGTCTCTGATCTTTTTATTCCTGCAGCCTCAGACTCCCTTAAAATCTTTTGACATGCCTCACTTTTTTTTCAAACAATCTTCTATTGCTAAGTTCTGCACAGGCTTTCAGAGTGGATACTGTCCAGAAATCCTATTACAATAAATTTACTGTATTAAAAAATCTGGGGAGGAAATAAGATATGGTCATATTATTAAGTCTGACTGTTCACCACTGCCAGTTTTTCATCCAGCCCTTTGTTTATTGTCATCTTATCTTGCACTTAATCTCATTTAAAGCATAGGTGCTTTACTACAAAGACCTTCCATTTTCTTTATTTTGAGTGCCTTCTGCATATATGATACCACATTTAAAGCACATATTCTATTTTTTTAAAGTGCTTTCCACATCTATGATGCTGTAGAAATAAATTGTTACAAAAGCTTAAGAGTTGTAAGCCTAACCAAAATGTATTTCTGTGGCTTTCAGTCTCCTTTGTCATAGGTAGCAAGGCCAGACTTCCAGTATTTTAGGAGAGATCAAATACCATATTTATCTACAAATCCAGCTTGAAGGAATGGATCAGATACTAGCAAATTTGAATAAGAAATCAGCAGTATATTAGAGTGCATATCCCCAAAGAAATCTTAAGGATCACTTATTTTAACTGGAATTATATTGGGATCTCTAATATCTACCTGGAGGGCGATCATTTGGAGTCTTCCAGGTTGACAGTCCACTCAGAGGACACACCATGAGAGCAGCTCTGCCCAGGCCAGCAGTGCAGGGTCAGTGCTGACCTGGACGCAAAGTGCTGCTGGGATACTTCAATTTACTGCCTTGAGGCCTAAACACGGGGTGGCACTGAGTGAGCTGTGCAGCCACAGCCAAAGGGAATGCGACCACCGTGCCAGCCAGCTGGCCTCCATTTTTTGACACAGTCCTAGCTGTCCACATCATTGCAGCTCTAAGTGGGGAAAAAAATGTGCGATTTAAATACCTGACTGCAGAAATGCAGAAAAAACGTATTATTAGCAATGGACTTCATTTTCTCTTTGGGGAAGAAGGCAACATAGAAGTTCTGTTCCAAACACATCCTCCTTTCCTTGTTATCTAGAGGACTGTTGGGCAAACCAGAATGAAGTGGACTCTCCAGATGAGTCCTGTGCTGATGGCTAGCGTGGTGGTGGTGGTGGTAGTCTTTTCACTTACTGGATGGCAGCTGTTCAGCAAATCATTAAGTGCTTCAGCATTTTTTGAGATATGTTCTCTGCTGCATCAGGTTCGTGCCACCTAGTGGTGATAGTCCCACCGTGCTGAGTCCCATCGGCAGACATCAGACAGTGGTTTTCACATCTCTTCATGAAAAACAAAAATAATCAGAGTATACTTTCAAATAATAAAGCACAATGTCCTAGGTTATTAAGCAATATGCTGGATGCTCTGTAAGTTTTGTCTTTCATCTCCAAACCGCACATCAGCTCTTAGAAGACTGCAGATGATATCCTGGAGTTTGGTGAAAGAAAATGCCAAAGGCATGTGTTAACATCTGGAAATTTGCCTGCCCTCGCCAGCTGGCTCTGACTGGGTCTTGAAGCCAGAGGCAATGCAGTAATAAAACAGACAAATGGAGAAGTGCTTCACTCCAGCAGTTCTCACCACTGCCACTTCTTCAGCTGCCCAAGTCATCATGCAGTTGTCAACAGTCTGTGCATTGCCTAGAAGCCCTGAAAGGTATATCTGAGAAAATAAATGTTTCTAAATAGCTTTCTTTGACTGATCTTGCCTTTCACTTTGATTTATGATTATTGTCTAAACTTAACATGGAATAGATTAGCTTAACAACCAGTTGTCAGCAAACCTGCAGTAAATTTTAAATTAAAATTCTTTCATTTGTCTTCGTTCAATGGTACTTTCAGCCTTGCTTGTGCAAAGTACTTTTGAAGATTTGTCATCTTTTTGGTTGGACAATTTAATTTAGTGAGGGAAAAAAATAAACACAACATCTATCTACATTACGGAATTGGAGTTGTACCAGGAATGAATCTGGACCAGCAGATTTATTGACCAAAACACAACAGAAGAAACCTTTTACTTCAATCTTTCTGCACTGATCAAATGACAGAACAGACTGCAGTTTTAATGAATAGATTGCAGTGGAAAAATTCTAGTATTGTGCATTCATGTAGGGTTTAATGGATTCAGGCCAATACTGAAAAGAGAGTCAGCACTCAAGTCTTCAGAGAAACTGTCATGTCATAAAATCTGCATTGTTCCCACTCAGAGATCAAAGATTTGACTTGCCCTGGTGAGGAGGTAGGAAGAAATCTGAAACCTGGAGTTGCTCTACTTCCCAGGAACACAGGAAAATGTGGTACTTCTGCCACTCTTTTCTAGAAACTGTTAGATTAGCTTTAAATTAATAGTGAGAGCCTGTATGAATTCTAATGTTAGAAACTGTTCATAAAAGCTCCTGTTAATATGTAACTTTCACTCTGGTTTCTCAGTAGTTGTCTGTTTCCTCCTGCAGTGTGATGTGTGGTCCCTGGTCTTGTTCCCTGCCACATATCCTTCTTCCAACAAGTCCTTCTGCCATTGAAATTATCCAAAATGCCCAGGAAGAAAATAAAACTTCTAAGTATAATAGAAATGCTACTATGCCAATAAAGGCTTTTAGGGATTTAATTGGTGTTCCTTAAATAACCCGGTTCAAAAGACAATGAGAACTATGTCTGAGAGATGAGCCATGGATCTCAATGAATGTAAAAAATGGATTAGAGAAGCATTATTTGTTGAGGATTAAATATTTTATAGACAGAAGAATTGTGAGAAATATGGGCCCTTTAAGCTGTCTTAATACCATGCTATCAGTGTTTAATGAGCATCAGAGGTGGATGGAGCAAATGCAGATACAAATAGGAGGAAAATCATCTGGAAGAGCTGCTGCATTAGAGTTACATTTTAAATTTAAAGTCAGGACAGATGCAGCATGCTATGACAGAAACCAACAGAAGGTCTTTAATAGCAAATTGTTTATTTGAGGATGACTATTTCTGGGCGGGAGCAGAAAAAATATCAAACATTAAATCTCAGATAATTTTTCTAAGTTTGAAAAGGCAACAAACTACACAGAGGCTGCCAGCATGGTCCACACTTAAAAGAGAGACCCAAAATGGAGAGAAAACAAAAAAAACCCCATTTTATAAAGTAGAGAACAACATATTAGTTGTCACAATGCAATCAAGCTGAATTAACTTTTTAGATCCCGTTGCTAGTGTTCAATTAACATGTCAAGTTAATTCTTCAATTAACAAGTCAAGATTTTCAAACTTCTTTTTGATATTATTTTTATAAAGTCTAATTTCTGATACGACCAGAGCAGACTGAGACTCTCCTATCCTTCAACTGGAAAATTGAGTTTTTTTTTTTTTTTCATCAGGTGATTGCCTATGGAATATTAAATTTTCAAATATTTCCACATTATATTGTATCCCCCACAGAAAATATTCTGTGGGAAGTTAATGCCCCCACGCAGGCAATGTTTTGTCCTGGACCCTTTTTTCCAAATAAAAGTTTTCTGCTTGCTTTGGTGGCCCCAACAGTTGCAAATGGGTGTTAATTAGTCACAAAGGGCCCGTATTTACTATGCTGCTACACTGGACAGTGTGCAGTCAGGGAGGTATTTACCCATAAGAAAAAAATTATGACCGCTGGGATATTCTGAAAATGTTAACCTTAATTATGACTGCTGGGATATTCTGAAAATGTTAACCTTTCTTTTTTGTGTGTGCAAGTCCAAATCCAAATGGAAACTTCCAGAATAAGTAAGACACAAGAATGAGGGCTTTTCTACATACTTCTATTGTAAAATATATATTTAAAAAGCTATGTACTACTCACACGGCTTCTTTCCTGCAACTTTACATCCTGGTGGGAATGAAGAACTGCTTTGTTCTGCTGAGAGTATTTTAACCTGGCTATGCAAGTAGAAGTGGTGGAACACCTGCCTGAACTGACCTTTAAAATCAATTAAGTACTGCTACTGTTGGTTTTAATTCACTATGCCATTGCTCTTTAGGTTAATGCTTTCACCATCCTTCTTTTCAGAACAGGATGGTTCTTCCTTCTCTTGAGGTCATCAGGAATGTTCTTCCTACATTACCAGGACTTTCAGGACATGACAGTTACAACTTTATCTCTTCACCCAATATTGTTTTTAAAGGATGGATTTCGACAACTCATTGCAACTAATGATGGGGAGACCCAGCACATCTGCAGGTGGGGAGGTATACATTTCAATCACAAAACCTCTTGCTGCCATTCCAGATTAAAAAGCAGTGAAGTTTATTTAGATTTTATCTGGGACAATCTATCTACTTGAGAAAAAGCTTCACGAGAATTCACGACTACAGAATGAAGTAGTCCCATGAATGACATCAAACCACTGCTCTCATGGGCCAGGTTCAAGCCACTGACTAGAACATGAAAGGTTATAATGCATACACCTTTTTAGAACTCTTAGCAGAGATGATCAGCCAATGACCCTATGTCTAGATTTGGCCTGCAAAGCAGTTAATCTAGTCTGTGGAAAAAAAAGAGATACCTTCGGCAGACTGTGCCTTTGAGGTCGCTCCATTGATTTTAGTGAGAGCCACTTATGATAGGGAAATTGCAGGATTTTTTCCAGGTAGTGTCACAGAAAGAAAAACCCTAATGAAATTATCTTTGTAAGTGTACCACAGCAAGTCAGGTATTTTGAAATTAATCCAAAGTATCATATTTAATTGCATATATTTTCTAAAAGCTGTTAAGTACTGAAAGCTTTGGTTTATCTGAAGTTGAAAAGGCATCCAAGAGTAAATTGATTGAAACTTGACTTTTTGGTACTGAGATTCAGCAGCTATGATAAGGACCAGATTGCTGGTTAGGTGGCATTTTCATTCCCAACAGTACTGGTAACTTTAGATTTTCATACAGACTGAAAGAAAATACTAGAAACAACCATGCATCATGTTTGTGCAGAGTGGCTGTAAAAACTGTGCCTGTTTTATAAAGGTCCTGAGATCACCCCACAGCACACTGATGCTGTCTTCAGACAGAGATGAATAAAGCACTCCAGGAACACCCTCAGCTTGTTCAGTTTCCCTGGTGGGCATTATGGAGGAAATAATTTTTTTAAGAAATCCGAGATATGTGTGTCACCGTGATGTTATATCTGCCGCAGAAGGGACTTCAAGATTTTTGCCAACTGCTGGTCACACAAGACTCTATTAGAATGGTGTCCTGGGGGGCTGCAGAAGGGGAAGGAGGTAGAAAACAGCTGTACTGGTAAATATTAAGATTTCTTTGTGCTTATATCTATGTCAGATGGCAGTGAAGCTCAGACAATTAAAAAATTTCAGCTTTAGTAAGGACATTCTGACAAGATCATTAAGATTTAATTTGTGTGGCACTGGATCATCTACCAGTCCAAATGGATGGGGCAGGAGCATATGATGGCACTTCTGGTGAATTATGCAGAGTACAGAGTTGGTTATTTATACTGGCTTTATATTGTCTGGGGGGAATTGGCAATACCTAGTCAGGCATAAAACTGGCGTGGTATGGGTAGAATATACTTGGACCAATGAAAACTGGAACGCTTTTTTAGCACATTCAAATCATGTGCCTGCAGCACTTTGCACTGTAAGGCTGCAGCGTTTTGGTGCAGTATTCAGTGTCCTCAAATATTCTTGTGTATTGTCTAACATAATTCCAACTGTAGAGCTGAGCTGCAGTAACCAAAGGCTTATACAGAATGTTCAGAAGCTCTCATCCTTGGGAACAGCCAGAACCATGTGTCAGAACCAGGTACACACTCAGATTCCTTGCAACCTAAGCACAGGTAAGAAATGCGTACACCAGCTGATGTGTGTGTATCTAGTGCAGACAAAGGCCAGGAGAACAAGGAGCTCATTGGGCAGGTGGCAGTCCAGGACCACAAGATCCTGCCTGCTTGCAGATTTGTGTTTGGCTATCAACTAAGGGCAGCTAGAACAGGGTGCACTCAGATGTCCTGCTTATCAATATTTACCACCACTCTTTGAGGGGAGACAAGTTTCTAAATTTGGCTTTCACAAACTTTTAAAGCCAGGTACCATCACTGGCAGGGACACCAGTGGCAGCAGTGTTGGTGACAGGAGGTTATATACCTGGCTGCAAAGTATACATACTTGAGGGGAATGCCTTAACACAATTTGGGAACATTTGCTACAGTACTCCAATAAATGCCTTCAAGTCACCTTATCAGAAGGCATTGGATCTAGTCAAGTAATTGTGTACATCACATCTAGTTTTCCTAGATATGATGTAGCTGGCATGCTAATATCTACCAGTTCTTGTAGTTTGTGGATAATGGTAGGTTTGCATATGTAACTGCTGGAGCATTATTAATCTTATGGGCTGGTAGGAGTCAGGAGGGAAGAGGCACACATTGAAAAAGAAGGATCAAAGTCAGATCTGTGTTTAGTACAGGTATATGAGCAAGCAGTACCAGTAAATGCTTGCCCTCTGCTGACACTTTACTTAACAAAAAATGAAAACAAGAAGAACAAGGAGACTTACATTGCAGTTACTGCAGGGTTAATGGATAAAATGACAGATAAAAAAGTTGACATGGTTCAGGACCTTGGGAACTACTGCCCCTTCATAAAAATAATTATGTGTCTCTGTGACAGAAAACCCTCACTATAAGCTGCTGCAGTGACCCAAGAAATGAATCCTACAGTGGAATATGTAACTTCTCCAGATGCCACCAGTAAGGGAAAGGGCGTAACAAGCTATCTGTGAGGAGCTAGCTACCCCTGCTATATGCAGTGAACAAGTTCCTGATAAGGAGGGAGAATATATGATCTACGAAAACGCCACTGGCTTTTCCTGCAGCTGGGTGCCAAAGTTATTTCTTCATTGATTGTCTACTTACCAGTCTGTCCTCAGGACTGTCATAGCTACTGGTACAGTGTATTTCAAGCTATTAATAATGTCTCTTTCAATTTTCTGTACTATAAACCACAGCAGGTTTCCATAATGTGACTCTATTGTATTACCATCTTTTTTGTAAAGAATACATACAGATATCAGCACAGATGACAGACTCTATGGCAAATTGCAGTGACGGATCACTATTACCAAAGCAAGAGCAATTTTTAGATATTCTTTTACCACAGTGCTGCCAGATGAACTGTGTTGACCTAGACATACAAAACCTGAACTTGTTTGAACATTTTCATTCTGTCCCACAGGGCTGTTGAAATAGACTTCTGTCTGTCTGCCACCTGAAGGGTGCTGCCCAGAGCAGCAGGGAAGAGGGAGAGCTGCTCATATCTGTATTCCAACATGTAAAGGATAATCTCCTTCGGACAGTGTGGCTAATTCCCATTCCTTTAATAAGTCTTCCCTTCTAAATGGCTGTGAGTCAGCGCCATGGAAGTGTGATTTCTTACTGATATATGCATGTGTGATGACAGGTTATTGTTACAAATGGCATGTAGAGCAAAGTAAGAAATGAAAAGAGAAATTACAAAAGTTTCATTCAACAGGAAGTTCAGCACATCTCTTACAAAATGTTTTCTTAATACATCATAAAGAGTTTTGGCCATCTAGCAGATGGCACTTTGCAGTGACTATTAGCTTCTTTGCTTTCCCTTTTGAAGTTGAGCTGTGTTACCCCACCAGTCCAGCTGAGCCTGCCCACCAAATCCATGAGGTACTTGAGGCCCAGCTCCTGTTTCCATTGTTACAGTGCAGTTACCACGGCATCAGACCATCCTGGGATTACACACACACATCTTGCCAACAGGAGTTACTCCCTGAGGGATCGTCAGAACAGATTATTTATGCCAGCACTGCACAGTTTTGTTATTGCGCTGTGCAAATCTTATGCACCTTTAAAACCAGAAAGGAGATTATTTCTACAGTATGAACAGCCATGTAGATTGGTGATGACTGAGCACATAGAATTGCACAGATATCACAAAGTAATGCCCTATGCTTCCTACAGAAACAGAGATCACTGTTTATACCTACAAGCTGGGTGCAAGCTTCTTTGCTAAAGAATGAGCAGCTGTGGTTTCACTGTGTTCTTCAGGCAAACATTAGACTAGAATTAGATCAAAATGACACATCCTCTGCTACTTTCCTTTTTCTTCTAGTATAAAAAATGAAGTTAGCAACTGTTGCCCTTGCGTCAGCTACACACATCTGATGTAGCAGAACACACACGCTGTTCTGCTTCTGAACCTGAACCACTTTTTAAAAATTATCTTGCGCTTTCATAAAAAAAACAAAAAACAAAACAAAAAAACCCCTCATTATCAGGAGATACCAAACTATGGTTAGGAATTTCATTATTCTCACTTTAAAGAGGGAGGAATCACAGTCTAAGGATGCTGATTTCAAAAGTGGTCTGATCTGAGACATTTTAGAGTTCCAAGATCACTCTGGGTTGCCACAGAAGTTGGCAGCCCTTGGTTATGGAAAGCCCTGCTGTATGTGTCTGGGCCTGGGGATTAAACATTAAGTTCTCAAAGGCAGCCATCACCTTTGACAGTGTTTTGTCCTAAGAGATAGCATGCAATGCACAAATAAGTAGATGTTGGATTGAGAGTTGGACCTATCTATCGATATTTCATGTTCATTTTTGTGGTTTCTTTTACAGTTATAAAGAAGAACTATATAGGGTTCTTGAAATGAAATGTATAGGGTTCTTGAAATGAAATTGTACCAGAGAGACAGTTTAGGATGATAAGGGTTAATGCTTTGCCAAGCTCAAGGATGTGAAGCCATGATATCTTCAAATCCAGACCTCTGTAAGCAACAAAACACTGCCCTTTAATGACTGCTGGATCAGCTCAGTCACTTGAAAAAGGGAATGAAATGGGTTCTAAAATTAAAGTAGTTTTAACACTCCAGTTTCTAAATGAGTTGTAAAATAAGCTAGGACAAGTTTGCACAAAAACATTTGCTACTAAGCGTAAAACCATGGGACCTGTGCCAGGCCAGCTGTGCTACTGCTCCTCCTTTGCTCCTGTACCAGTGGGTGCCAGAGGCTACAGACTCCAGAGGCAGAAAACAAGTTTCATTGCTCTCATTTGCTTCCCTCAGGCTGACACATGGAGTGGAGTTGTCAGGCTCCACAGCAAGCTGCATCTAGCCTTCTTTGGCTGGAGGGAGGGTTGCTGGTACATCAGGCTCTGAGTTTTGGCAGGAGAGACCATCAATGTTAAATGAAAACAAAAGAAAAGAGACTTCAGGTTATCAACTCTTTAAGGCACGGTTGCCTGTGGTATATGAGTTTACAAGCAGCAAGAGAAACAGGTCATAGGAAGGTCCCTATTTAGTTAGACCTATTAATTAGCTATCCACAGGCTGAAGTTCAAGTGAAAACTGCTCGAGTACTTGAAGTCAGGATTCAAGAATGCTGGGGTCAAGAGCCAGAAAGGGTCAAAGATAAAGGTCTGGACATGCAGCAAGAAGTAGTGAAGCTAATGGGGCCAACAAACAACATGAAAAGAAAAATTTATAGCTCACAAATTACTCATTTGAAATTATACACATAAAAAAATCAAAAGAAGTTTCATATGTGGTTTCCCAAAAGAAACCACATCTCTTGATTAATTTGAAGAATAGCAACAAGAAGATCTAAATCTGGAGTAAGTATCAGCAAGGCAAATTAAAATAATTACATTTGCTTTATAGGAAAAAAAGGAGTAAGATGGTCAACCTCTGAAGTGTTACAGAAATGTGAAGTGACTTGAATTCAAAACTACCTAGATGTGTTATGTAGCAACATAAGCTTTAAATGCTTGTTTTTTTGAACAATGGACTCCAATAAATGATACAGACCAATTATTAAGGGATTCACATTTACATCAGTTGCAGCTAGTTCATTTTCCAGAAAGCTGGAAACAATTTTTTCCTTCTTTTCCAGACTGCGAGTTTGTGTGCCATGTAACCTTTTCTACACATGGGTCCATTTTTATGCTTTCATTATTTATTCAACACTCATATGAAAATACTGTAACTGGCCTCAGCATCTTAGCATTCTTACATCAAATTACCTTGAATAACTGTATCTTCAGCAATGTGTACACATTGAACTTGAAGTGGCTGGTATACATCAGCAGTGATAAAGAACATGAGGTAAAGATACAGGTAGTTCATAGGTTGACATGTTTACCCGCATAAGCTGTTCCTATCTATCAGCTATAAGGAGAAGATTTAAAATGCAATTTAAATCAATTGGTGCATAGTAAGGAATGTGAATTCCATTGTTTCATGATAGTTTATTGTGTTTTATCTAGAAAAAAGAGAAAGATATTGTTAATACATATAATAATCTGCATTTCAGGATGTGTCCTACTATTATGTTTCTGCACTAAAGAATCAAATTCATCTCCAAATTCAGAGAACCTCAAATCATCTATAAAAGCATTATTATAGCTTCGTAATTGAAAAACATCCTAAAAACATACTGAAATTATGTTTAGCCTGGTTTCCATATATATCAAAGAGGAGACGATTCATGGCAAACCTGGAATCTGTATTTTGAACAAGGTGTTTGCCAGCTGGCTTTTCACATTCTGTAGCAAGTTTCTGCATTACTTTAGAAAATAGACTGAACTAGACCCCCTTGAACATTACAAAATAAATCACTGCAATAACACACTATTTGGTGGACCTTGCAGTTTCAAGTGTAATCAGGAAGTAAATGATAAAAAAATAGTCTTGATCTTGAAATTCCTAAATAAAGATGTGTGAAACTTGGAAATACTATTAACACAGCAAATTTCTTCCGTTCCTCCCCCACTGTTCACATCGCAAACATTTTACTCTGCTCGCAAGCGTTTCGTTACAGATTAGTGTCTTCTCTTTTCTCATATAGGCTGTAAAAAATTGTTGCTCACCAGTTACAGAGTCCCACCGGGCCTGAACTCTGCTTGAGTAAGTGGGACTCGCACTGACATTCCTCCTGCGTCTGGCAGGATGCTTTGCAGAGACAGAAGTGACAAAGCCCTTGCTCAAAGAGCTTACGCAGCTCTAGAGGCATCAGCGACCAGCAGCAGGCTCTGCTAACAGGGAGCACAGGGGAGGGTCAGCAGCCGGGGCAACGGGGATGTAAACAGCCTGCCTGGACAGGTTTGAGTCACTACGACTATCCGGGCAATTTTTAACTACCTTCTCAGTTCTTTTTATTTGGATACAGTATAGCCAGTCAGGATGGAGATGAGAAGGGGGAAGGCAATCAAAAAAGGGACCCCCGAGGGAAGATCTGAACAAGAAGGTGGATTAGGATCTCCTGACCGGGTGGCGGGGTCGGGTGAGGTGGCGAAGGCGGACCGGCCGCTGAGACGGCATCGCATAGGCTCCAGAAGGGTAAGAAGTCTTGTTTTTTCCTTCCTCTAAACGCTATTTTTGTACCAAAATAAAGCTGCGTGCGTGAACACGTGATTTTCTTGTAACCAGGCGCCCAACATCCCCTCAGCCTTGCGCTGGGTGCCTCCCCATCGTGCTTACACACACACACACACACACACACGGCGCTGGCCGTACAGCGCCATTATCCTGCCACAGGTGGGGGATCAGGCTTTCAATAAGGACAACACGGCCCGAGAACTGGGCTGCGAGGAGAGGTGGCGGTAACCACCCCCAACCAACATGGCCCCGGGGGCAGGGCCGGCAGGGGAAGCGGCGCGGCCGCGCACTGCCCGCCCGCGGCGGCCGCCGCGCAGGCGCCCGGAGAGGCGAGGG